>MU227120.1:2257576-2284388 GCA_018584345.1 Thuja plicata | reverse complement strand
CTTGTATTTGATTATGCTTGGTCAGTTGCAAGGTAATTTATCAATTGGTTTCATAAGAGATACATAGAAAATCAGTGTCCACATTATAACATACTGTGTAAACAGTTATCATAAAAGGTAAAACCTGTCTGAGCATATGTGGAGCTCGAAAATGAAGAAGGACCTTATCCAGTCCTTAGCAATTAGGCTTTTCTTGTCCCTGAATCCGTATTAGGAAGCATGGTGTTCAAGTAGTTATTTCAAGCACTGTGATTCATACAAGAAAAATCCCTAACAAGGCTAAGGCAAGAAATATGGGATGATAAAACACAATTAAGAGGTGAGATTACCGAACTATAGGCACACATCTTACCTAATCTTACTATTCTAAAGAAACATATTTCTGAAGCAAGAAACTTAATTGCAACCCCAGAGATGTCTGTAGTAGACAACATCTATGATATACACATAACGATATCACTTGAGCACATTGTGTTAGAGTAGTTGAGTATTACTAATAATTAAATTAGTTAATTATTAGTTTATCTACTCTTTGCTTAAGTTAGACTTAGGAAAGTTTCCATTTCCTAGTAGTTTCCCTTTTAGGGTTTCGGTATCCTTCATAAGGAATCACCGCTTTGTAATTCAAAAGGAGATTGTATTTTTGTAATTCATTGTTGAATATAGAAGTTATTTCTGTCAACATGCTTTTTTAGTCTTTGGCCTATTGGCCGCCATAGCTGATTCTCTTCTGTTTCTCTCTTCTATCTTCTTTCTTGTAGCAGTGTTTGCATACAGGTTTCTTGGGAAGATTTGATGATTATCAAATCCTATATGGTATCAGAGCTGATCTGCTGTTCGTTGTTCCTGTTTTATTGAAGCATAAAGGGTTTCAGAAGCTTTTTCGGCTTCTTTTAGTGGTTCTGGGGGGTCTCTATTTTTGGAGGCATTTTGGGCCCAAACGGACACTTCCATTGCATCCAGAAGGCCCAAAAACCCCAGAATCCATATAAGGCACGCCCATTTTGGGCACCGGGGCATCTGATGAATTTTTTCGGCCTCCTAGGGCCGTACGGGCACAGTTTTCGAGAAAAATATATTAAAAAATGTAAGTTTTTAATGTTTTTATTACGCAGGCAGTGTTATTTTAATAGCGCCACCCACGCTTGGCCCTCCCGCCACCTGCATCATCACCTCCGCCGGTGTTTTCCACCACCCGACCCGCAGCCCCTTAGCGTCGCCTTTGTTCTTGCGGTGCCCGCCGCCCAGCAGCCCCCGCCGCCTCGCTTCTCAGCTCAGCGGCCCCACCGCCCTCTGACAGGACCCGCCACCACACCTCAGCACCCCGCCACCCCGGCTAACCCGCCGCCTGAGCGGCGTTTTCCGCCCAGCCCCCGTGGGCTCTTATGCTACCCGCAGGGTCACATGGGTGACCAAGGGCTGCAGCCCAGCCCCCGGCGTGCGCCATGCGCCTGGGGGCCAATTTTTTTAGCCCCTGGGGCTTAAATCATGCTTTTTAGGGCTTTTTGGGGGTACTAGACGTTTCTCGCTCTACAGGGAGCATCCAGGGGTATTTTTTTGACTTCTATATACCGGTGGAAAGCTCTTTTCGAGCACTTTCCGATGCTGGAGGTTAGGGTTTTTAGTTCCACCGTTTCTATAGTGTTTTTTTCTGTTGAACTCTGATGTTTTGTTTTACCTTCCGGGAGTCATATCTGGCTCATCCGGACTCCTTTTTTGGCAAACGAGATATCATCAGAAAGCTGGTTCTGTGTGCTATTCAGTGGCAGAGGTTATTTTTCCAGATTCTGCTCCAGGTTTTCACTCCTCTGAGTTTTGTAGTTTATGCACTCTGGTGGATTGCTTGGTTCTACAGGTCCTGGGATCTCTTCTTCTGAGTTCATAGCTCACTCTTCTTTCTGACATCTGAGCTTGCATGCTCTTTTATTGCATCTTTGTTTTGTAAACGCACTGTGATAAAGTGCCTTCATCTGCATTCTTGGATCTTGTACACCCGGTTCAGTTTTAGTACTCACACTTTGTTATAAAGTGTCATGGGGGGTTATGATGTTTATGCCACTTTAGGCGCATCCACTTTTTTCAAGTGAGCGTACCTTCCATGACATTAGCCCATGTAGTGTGTCTGTGACACCACCCTTTATCCTGTGTGTGTGCTTCTGTTGCACTGTTGTTGTCCCTGGTTCTTCTTCTGCAGCTGTTTCTGGTACTGCATTTCAGTGTTCCTGTCACCTCTCCCAGTTCAGCATTATGGGGGGGTTCACCTGTTGGTTCTATTGCTTCCTGGTTTGATTGATCAACTCTTTAGAAACTTGTCTTCTCTACCTGGTCATGCACTTCAGTGGGGGTTCCAGCAGTATCTTCTGACAGATTTTTCAGACATGCTTCAGAGGTGCTTCTTTCTCTCTTCTTGTTCCTTTCTCTAGGACATCTTTTGCTTTATGTTTTGGGTACATGATCAGGCCTAGTTGCCGGGACCCATCTTTCCTGCTTTCTATAGTAGTTTAGGCTTTTTGCTTCTCCCTAAGTTACACTTAAGGGGGGGTGTTAGAGTAGTCAAGTATTACTAATAATTAAATTAGTTAATTATTAGTTTATCTACTCTTTGCTTAAGTTAGACTTAGGAAAGTTTCCATTTCCTAGTAGTTTCCCTTTTAGGGTTTCGGTATCCTTCATAAGGAATCACCGCTTTGTAATTCAAAAGGAGATTGTATTTTTGTAATTCATTATTGAATATAGAAGTTATTTCTGTCAACATGCTTTTTCAGTCTCTGGCCTATTGGCCGCCATAGCTGATTCTCTTCTGTTTCTCTCTTCTGTCTTCTTTCTTGTAGCAGTGTTTGCATGCAGGTTTCTTGGGAAGATTTGATGATTATCAAATCCTACACATGGCTCTAGAAATGCTGAAGGATAAATGGGAAAAGATGATGGAGGAGATCAAATCCTCACATTCCCACCTTTTTGATAAGATGTAAGTACCTTTTCCTTTATTATCAAAAAAGGAGGAATAGAAATGTATGTATATTGTATGTACAAAAGGAATAGATAATGAACAAATATGTAAAGATAGTTATGTACAATATATCAAAAAAAAGGGGGAAAGAAAAGTGCATAAGGAAATGTATATATACTTACACTTACCAGCATATACATGGGGGAGTCATTCAAATGACTAAGGAAGAAGTATACACAGGTGTAAATACTAATACATTCAGTATGTGACACATATCATATTTTTGATACTAATGTCAAAGGGGGAGATTGATGACAATAATTTTTCCATTAGTACACTTAGTGAAAAACATTGACAAAGATCATCGGTACAAGCATAACTAGCGGATAGCAAGCATAAACAGTGGACAGAAAGCATACCCAACAGAACAAAATGTCACAAGGTAAAAGTGCTAAGTATGAAATTGACCGATGAACACTGCCAAGTGTTGTACCGATGAAGTAAAAAGGACATCATTGACAGGTGAATGACATAACACAAAGATCATCATGATTGATACAGTTTTGAGAACATCGTCGATGGAGTAGAAAAGGAATACCCGATGAACAGTTCAAGAAAGGAACATCGATGGAGAAGAAAACTGATAGACTGACAAATTAGGTCGACCATAAGAACCAACAGTTAGTTAGAGAACCCGCAAATAGTGGATCTGACTTTTACACGTCAGATAAATCATTATAATTCTATTTATAGAGTTTTAAATTGTTTTAAATCATTACTTGAGGGTTAAGCAAGTATAATGTAAATGTTTTAAAGTATCCTAACGGATCTAATACATATCTAACTAAAGATCAAGGTCAAGTTGTAAACCTTGGATCTAAAGTTAACTTGCGAAGCGTAAATCAAGAATAGAGATAAAATCTAGTATAAATAGATGTTCAATCAATTATGAATTATGGATTCATTGTTGTTGATAGCCACAAAGAGCATCTAAGGAGCAGAAGGCAAAATTCATGCAAAGTTCAGAAAAATATTATATCTAGTTATCAAAAACATACAGAGGCTACCAACGTGCAGACAAAGGTATTATTCAATCATGAAAAGATGACTACTCATACATAGGAAGCTTTATTGGATCTGTTATCAGCAATTAAATATTGCATACATCATCAGATCAAAGACTTATGCAGTTGCATTCTAACAAGTGCATCACATCTAAAATCCTTTTGTAGAAGGTGGACTTAACAGTTCTTTACAAATCTCTTAATAGAGTGCACACTTAACAGTATTGCTAAAGCTTCAAATGAAGTAGATCTTAACAGGTCTCCAGTGTAATACTCCTAACAGGGTAGGTCATCTGAAGTGACCAATTGTAAGCCTTTACCGGCCCCTTCTTATCTATAGATAGTGAAGTCTTGTGGGTAACACTCTCCACTGCAGTTTTTACTTCCTAACAAGAGTTTTTTGCGATATCATATCTTTTGTCATGTGTTATCTATTTTCATGAATGTTTCTTGTATGGTTATATATTAAAGAACATATGTTATGACTGCATATGCATAAAGACATATGAACAGTTAGATAAGAGAATTTACAAACTAATGACTAAGGGTTAATGGGATAACCAAGCAAAGTTTTAGAGGTACCGATTCACCCCTCCCCTCTTAGTACATCATTCACAATATAATTTCAACAAAGGTATAAATTATTATAAGTCTTATAAGTATATAATTGTAAACTACTAAAAGTCTTAATAGCATAGAAAAAACTAAAGCTAGAAACAACCACCCTATTCTTAGGTGAGTACATGGCTCCAATCCTTCATGAAGAACATAAGCGTTCCTTGTAATTCCCTTCCACATCCTTTCCCAAGACCACCTTCTACATGAGGCACATGGAGGTTGTCAAATTATGCATCACCCATAGACTAAACTTGTGGATGCTTGTCATCTTCTTCTTGAGCTCCTATAATTTTCTCTTAAAGATTTCTAGCTCCCTTATTGTGTTCTTGCACTCCACAGAGGCACCTGATATAATCATCTGATTATTATCCTCCTCCTTTGGCATAGAGTCCTAGGTGAGATCCACAGGTTCGGTCTTGGTGTTGTCAAAAATATGTGTTGAGCAATCATTAATTTATTTGGATGAAATTTCTTTTTTTCCAAAGCCTTCTTCTTCATTAGAAGAATCATCCCCACCCTCAACAACATCCTCCTCTTCCAATTCATAATCAACTAGCTTCTTCTTCTTCCCTTTCACAACAGAATGGTCCGACAATCTGTTAGAGTGTCATGGATTTGTGCTCCCTCTCTTTTTGTCTTCCTCTCCGAAATCCTCCTCTACATCATTAGCAACCTCTTGTATGGTTATTTTGGGATTTTTTCCAGAGGGGAAAGTTTTCTTATTTTCCTTTTCTTGATGGTAGTAGAGGTAGTGGTTGTGTTCTTAAGGTCAAAAAATACCTTCCACAACCATTTTGTGGGTAGGCATGTCAAGAGTACCATGATGATAAGGTATCATGAAAGCCCTTGTTAGCACTTGCAAAATTTTTATGGTTCCAAGCTCTTTCCTCTTGTCTTTTCAATTATTTCTGGCCTCTGGCTAAAACCCTAAGTCTTGTTGTGTCAAAATTTAGCTAAACCCCTAAACCCTTCAGGACATGTTATGATTTTGAGTTACTTTTGAAAGCCACTTAATTTTTTTTTGTCATGTGCAGTTTATTGACCTGCCTTTATCTTGTAATTGCTTATTCAAGACTGAATATTCCTTTCTATCTAGCGACTTAGCGTGGCTCTTTATCTCCTAATCTCATGATGAAATGGAATCTTCTCTTTTCTCTTGGAGATTATGTGCAGGCCATTGATCTTGTTAAGTTCTTGTGTTGATCATGTGGCTTGCGCATGATCTCAAAATAGACTCATGGGTTAAGTTTTTATCTGGCGACCTGGAGCTCTCTTCAATTACGTAATCTCATAATGAACCCATGGTTTGTTGATTTAGGTTAAGATTATTTAGAGATACTTTTAGTCACGTAATCTCATGATTTGACTAGAGTCAGGACATGATTTACAGTTTTTCTTGGTCACGAGATCTCCTAATGTACTCAGGGTTAAGTAAAATGTCTCAAGATTATATGAGGGTCGTCAATCTTGTCAGAGATGTACAGTTTGCACTAGGTCTCAAAATGAAATGATCAAGTACAAATATATCATGAGATTCAATGCTAACCATTGATTTAGAATAGGATCTAGGGTTAGCATGTGATCTCAGAAAGAAAAGAGAAAGTATAGAAAGATTCAAACACTTAGCATAGACCATCGATCATGTTTTAATCTTGTGGCTTGCGCGTAATCTCTCAGTAAACACAAGGGTTAAAGAATCATTTAGAGACTTGGAGATCCCTTTAGTCATGTGATCTCAGAATAGACCCAGGGTCGATTATGGTTAGTTTCAAGGCTAACTCAGGTTTCTAGAGATTTGACATGATGTTGCCACATGTTTCCAAGGATAGATGAATCTGAGGGCTTGTGCTAGATCTCTAAATGTGACCCGAGTTAAGTGAAATGTTCAGCGACTTAGAGTTTACATAGTTGTTGAATCTTGAGATAGACAGTGAGTCAAGCATGGTTAAGTTCTGAGCCAAGTCGAGTTACACGAATATGATATAGACCCTTGATTAAAGAAAATATCCTATGGATGGTGCGTGATCTTGAAGTAAACCATCAGTCACGTATTTTATTAAAATACTTGGAGATCTATTCAATCGCGCAATCTCCAAATGAACCTGAGTCAGAATAAAGTTAAACTTAATTTTGCTGTGGATAAATCAAAACCATAGATATAGATGAAATTGAGTAGTGTGTGCATGATCTCTGAATAGATCCAGATTTAGTCAAAGTGTTCAGTGACTTGGAGATTACACAGTCGTGCAATCTCCAGATAAAGCCAAAGTTAAAGTGCAGGGTAAAGACTGGTTAAAGGCCGAGGACAAATGATGAATTAAAGTGTAAAAAGGTCTTGAAAAGATCCGATGGTGGGTGTAAAGCCTTATGATGAAGAAGATGTGCACGAGCTAAACATTAAGGCATCGCGCTTGAATGCCACCTGGCAAGATCATATTTTGAGCCTCGGTAACTTAAGAAGATCAGTGGCCATGTTTTAAAGTTTAATGGAGGTTCAATCTCAGCCATCCAAATTAGTTCTGCACCACCTATATTCATTTGTATTTAAATTCAAATATTTAAATGTTGTTTCTCAGGATTTCATGGCGGTCGATTGATATTTTTTCTCAGAGCCATAAATGTTGCAATCTGATCTTATGGATCGATTCTAAACAACTGTTGAAGACCAGAAGGATACAAATCTAATATACTAAGATGCATTGAAGACCAGAGTTGATAGATAAGAGTTTTATAATCAAAGGATGAGTGCATTCAGAGCTGTCTAGTTTTTTCTGCATTTATATGAGCTACTTTCAGATTCATGCTTGGGAATTCTTCGACTTTAGGGTACTGCGCTCACATCTGTGGATCAGGGCAAATTGATTGTAGATCAGATTTGCACAGATTAAAGAGAGATATGGTTTCAACTTGACATCATAATTTGAATGCTTGCATTAATTGGTTGTAACCTTAACCCTAAATGGTTTGAAGCTTGTAGCATTCTTGTTCCTATAAAATAATATTCAAGACCATTTAGAAAGGGATGGAGAATTGGGAGAAATATTGTAAAGCATTGTTCTTGTATTTTTTTCCAGTCTAGGATATAGAAAATATTTTTTTAGTTTGTATTTAGATAGGATTGAAAGTTCTTTGATATTTTTCATATTAACATATTGCATATTTCATTGTCATACTGATTTAGGAACTAGTTTCTTCATACTTGATATAAGTATTCTCATGTTTTAAGTCTCTCCTTTATGATATCTTTGTGAGTTGTAAGTTTTCTGGCTTACTGTATAAGTTTAGCTTATACATATGTGTACTCTAAAAGTCTTTGATCTTAGATCAAATTAATGCTTTGGATATTACATTGATTCTGCCTGGATATCTATTTGAGGATCTTGTAGTGTGTGGTATGAGAGTTCTTATGTTTACGACTTTAAATATTTACCAATAAGGTGTTTCAGTTTTAGTATTGTATCTAGGATTTAGCCCAATGGATAAGGCACTAATCTAAAATTAGTATTTCTATTGAGATACATATCTGAATGGTTTGGCTATGTTCTATCCCTAAAATTAATCAAACTCATCACCAAAGTTCTTTACATTTTTACATTTGTAGTTGTTCTTATTATCCCACCAATGGTAGTGGAGAGTCAATGAATGCTAGGTTGGCATTTAGTACTTACTTACCATTCATCTGTTGTTTAAATCCAGAAGTAGGAGGTGTTGTAAAGAATTGAGTTTAGTCTAGATTAGGTGTACCCTCCTTGGTTTTGCAGAGCCAGAAGTTTAGAGGGCAGTCTTGACCCTATAGTTGGTCCAGTTTTCTTCCACAACTTTAACACTTGGAGCTAACCACTCCTAATATCATTCTAAAGATATATTGGTGGCTTTTCATACCATAAAAATTTTTATACACCAACAATATGGCGATTCTTCTGGGGATAGAGAAGTAAAAATCTTGCTAAACCTTTCAAGGAATCTCTGGTATTCTACCATTTATATCACTTGACCTATCCAAGTCAATAATAAGATGACAACTCTGCTGGGGAATAGTATAGTAAAATTTTCATAACTAGCCAGTAAGTTGATCATTGGAAGTAGAGAGTTACTCAAGTTTGGTCCTTTTTTATTGTTTTATTTTAAAGAGTTCTCTATTTGCATATATTCATATCAGTCAGTGTTGCGTGGTGACTCTGAAGGATTCTCTGCAACAGTGCTGAGTATTAAAAATCCTTTTTTCACACACTTTCCAATATGAGTCATAGAAGTACCAGATCTCAGTCAAAGAAAAGTCCCGAGGAGTGGTTGGGAGATGAAGTCCCAACTACATCTAGAGATGAGCAACTGAGAAAAGGAAAGAGTAATAGAAGAGCTCCTCAAAATGAAAGACAAGAGGATGAAATTAGAGAAGAAAGACCAACCCAATGTATCCAAGAAGGAAATGCATCCAAGTATGAGGAGGCTGTAGATGTGGGACTTGGTACAAATGAAGATTATAAATCTCCTAGTTAAAGAGAGGAAAGAGATTTTGACATCACACTTCCTGATCCAAAAGATGTTGATGATGAAGAAGAAGAATGGACAAGACGTCTCCAAAAGCAACTAGACATCACACAACATAGGAACAAAGAAAAGGAAGATGAAAAAGGTAAAAGATGATTAGAATTGAGAAATTGAAGATGAGAGTATGAAACTAACAGGCTATCAATTATGTTTCTGAGCTTGAGAGATTTGAAGAGGAACCTATCATTCAAATGGTTAATCATCAAGGCCAAAAAGATAAGGGAAAGAAAAGGATGGCAGGGGTTTTAATAAAAGAGCCCAAGAATCTCAGAGGCCCAGTAAATCAGATGTCTAAATTGGACATGGATCTTGAAAGAGCTAGAGTTGAAAAGGAGGTCATGGCTAAGGAATTTGAGAAGGAAGAGTTGGAAGCTTCTACTTTGGAGATGAAGAAGAAGACAAATTTTCTTAGATAGACAACAAGGCCTATTCAGCTTGGTACCAAAGCATCTACAACATCAAATGCTAATGCCTCTTCTTCTCAATTTAATACTTCATCTCAAGGAAGACCTACTCATGCAAAAAGGTACAAGCAATTTTCTTTCCATAACATCTTTGGTTATCCTAATGTAGTTCCAAGTGAACTTAGAGATAAAATTCCCAACTTTCTTGGGAATAATGTAATCGCATGTGAAGAACACTTGAAAAAATTTACTGACATGATGGATGATTGTGAAACTAACCATAAGGATTTATTGATGAAACTTTTTGTTCAGTCTTTAGTAGAGGATGCTAGAGATTGGTTCAGAGGGTTACCCTATAATTTTGTAGGGTCAATGGAAGAACTAATTGATTTCTTTAAAGAGAAATATGGTGATAAAACCAATGAGGGATTCATGTTAAATGAATTCAACAATATAAAAAAGAATCAAAATGAAGATGTTGCAAAATTCAACATAAGATTTCAAAGAGCTATGCATAAAATTTTTCAAGTTATGAGACTTGATGAAAAAGTTTGTCTAGCTACTTATCTTAATGTATTTGATTCTAAGATGGGATACATCCTAAGATAAAAGAATCCAAGGACTATAAGAGAAGTTTATAAAAAAACTATCAATATAGAAACAAATAGGAGGGTATCCGAGAATTTGGGTAGAAGAGATGATTGGAAGCCTACAAGAAAGGAATTGGATAAACCTTCAAATCTTAAGCCTAAGGAGGAGGTCAATATGAAACAAATTCTAAATGCTATAAAAGATTTAAAGCTAGGAGAAAGTAAGAATCCAAGAGCTCCAAATAAAAATAGGCAATCCTACAATAATTTTAGCTAGCAACCTAGGATGCAAAATTACCCCTATGGTACCCAATTCAAGGATGGGAAACCCATTATCCCACAAAGGAAAGATAGACCTGATGATAGAACTCCGGGCCCTCTTTAGAGAAATTTAGCTAACATGTATAGTGAGGACTACTGGTGCGAGGATTTTGAATCTCCACACAACCCTGCCAATTGTGTTATTTCTCTGAAGACATATCCAAATCAAACCCAACAAGAGAGAGAAGATGAAGATGAACTATATGATGATGTTGGGAATGCAATGGCATCTACAGATTTAAGGAGTGATGAATCTGATAACCAAGGTGAAAATCAGGAGTTATCTTCATTAGATGAAGAGGAGTTTGATGATCAAGCTAAAAACCATGATGTCCTTTTATTAGATGAAGAAGCAGACATTGATAGAATCTGGTGTAATGTTGCAAGAGAAAAGGATCCTTTTATGGCAAGAAGATCCTTAGATGCAGAAAGGGATTGAATCACAGAAAAATTTCTTTCTCAAGAATAGAGTAACTATAATCTAAGGAATAGGACAGTTGGTAATGCAGATTGCAAACCAGTTGGCATGTTCATTACAGATACAAAAAAAATCCCCAAGCAGACACCAGAAAAAGAAAAAAACTGCTGAGAATGTGAAAAAGATAAAAGTGAAAACAAAGGATAAACCAAGTAATCCAAGTATTGTTCATAAGATTAAAATAAAGACACCAGAGGTGGGTGCTTCTTCTATTCAAAAAGATGCTAAAGGAGTTGAGCCAAGCTTGGCTACTCAAAATGAGGATATAAGTATTGTTACTACCAAGCAAGATATTTTTGATATCAAATATGCTCCTATTGACATGGGACAATTGATTTCATAGATCACAGTCAGGGTGCCACTTTTAGAAATGATGAGGATTCTTGAGCACAAGGAGACAGATTTGACATGGATGAATAATGTTTCTACCACAAGAGCCTTGAAATCAGAAATGGATGAGAAGAAAAGGAACAGTAAGGAGAAATTTGATACAAAGAGAAAAGAATCAGATGAGATTGTTTCTAAGATCCCTAAAATATTCTTAAATACAAATCAAGTCACTCCTCCTTTGGGAGATGTGGATCTCTTTTTCTTAACATTGGTTATTAATGGCAAGATGCTCAAGAATTGTGTGATCAATTCAGGAGCTTTTATTACAGTCATGCCTACAGAAATAATGAAATCAATGGGACTATAGGTAGATACTCCTCATGGGAGATGCCAAGCAATGGATTCATGGGAAGTTCTTTTCATAGGTACTATTAAGTCTTTTCCATATACACTTGCTGCGTTTCCAAAAAAGATACTAACAATGAGTGTCCTAGTAGTTGACATCCCACCTCAATATGGGATGTTATTGTCTAGGAAATGGAGTGCCTCAATGGGAGGAAGTATACAGTTTGATCTGTCCTTTGAAACATTTGACATAACTGGAAAAAATGTCAAGGTATCTAGAGAAGTCAAAACTCCCCACATGATTAAGGAGAGTGAAGATGAAGCAATGAACTATTTCTTCGATACTCACATTGGATCTTTTCAAGTGCAAGACAACAAAGCTGAAGGAAATGTCCAACATATGCTTTTGTTAGAAGAGAAGGAAAATGTTGCAGATAAGATTGAATTATGGAAAATGTATTTTGATGGTGCAAGCTCAAAGGAAGGAGCTGGTGCAGTAGTGTTATTAGTGGCTCCTACTAGTAAGACCTACAAGTTCTCATTTTCTCTGCTATTTACTTGCACGAATAATATTGTAGAATATGAGGCTTTGCTAATAGGATTGAGATTATTTTCAAGACACAAGATTAGATGTATCAGAGCCATTGGGGACTCCAAATTGGTTTTTTCTCAAATAATATCTAGATATGATTCAAAGAATCAGAGGCTAAAATAGTATAGGAATGATGTTTGGGATGAGATTGAAATCTTTGATGCATTTGGCATTGATTGGGTGGAGAGAAATCAGAACAAGATGGAAGATCTATTGGCTAATATTGCCTTGAGGCCTGAAGATATTAATTTTGTAGGAATATCTAGTATAGAGATTCAATCTAGACCAGCCATCCCAGACAATGCTAAAAATTGGCAAGTCTTTGATGATGACTTGGATGTTTTAAGATTCTTATCTTGTGAATCAAATTATGGTGATAAAGAGATGGACTTTACTGGTTTTGTGGAGACCATAGATGGAAAAGATAATATTCTTGGAAGGGAGGTTCTTCAATTAAAGTCCAATAAGGTACCCAAAGGTTTGGTTGTAATTGAGAGAGATTTTGATAGCAAAGACAAGCCTTTATCTGCAAGTACGGTGAGAAAACCTGAGGACTTGGAGGAGATAAACTTGGGGACAGATCAAGATCCTAAAAAGGTATATATTGGTAAGAATTTGTCCCCCAAGCTTAGAGATTTACTAGTAAATCTTCTTAGAAAATATAGACATGTTTTTGTGTGGTCTTATGATGATTTGAAAGCTAACACAGAAGATTTATTCTAGCATGAGATTCCATTAAAAGAAGGTGCTAAGCCTTTTAGACAAAATTTGAGACTTGTTAATCCCACTCTAGCACCCAATATGTAAGATGAGTTGAAAAAGATGAGGGATGCTGGAATCATAAAGCCTATAAGGCATTCAACATGGGTATCCAATTTGGGATCAGTCAAAAAGAAAAATGGAGATATAAGACTATGTGTGGACTTTAGAAATTTAAATATTAATTCTTTGAAGGACAAATATGGATTTCCCAACATGGAAGCAATGTTGCAAAGAGTCACAAGGTCTGAGATGATGTCCATGTTGGATGGCTTTTCAGGATATAATCAGGTCAAGGTCAAGGAATCTGAATAGTTCAAGACTGCATTCACCACACCCTGGGGAACTTATGTGTATTTCAGGATGCCCTTTGGCTTGACAAATACTAGAGCTACTCTCCAAAGAGCCATGGATGTGGAGTTTGCAGATTTTATAAACAAGTTTTTGACAGTCTATCAAGATGATCTTACTGCTTACTTAGAAAAAGAAGATCAATATTGTGATCATCTTGAAAAGATATTTGTAAGAGCACTATAGTATGGGGTTTCCTTTAACCCAAAGAAGTGTGTTTTTGGGGTAACAGAGGGAAATATTTTAGGACACTATGTCTCTAAAGATGGACTTAGAATTGACCCTGAAAGGGTGAGTGCAATTGATAAAGTCCCTCATCCCAAAAATGTCAAGGGTATTCAGTCCTTCTTTGGACAAGTAAACTTCTTAAGGAGGTTTGTTATAAATTTTGTAGAGACTAATTTTCCAATCTCAAAGATGATGAAGAAAGGAGCCAAAGTGGAATGGACTCAAGAAGCATGTAAGGCTTTCTCAGATATCAAGCAACTATTAAAGATGCCCCTATTTTGAGAACCCCTGATTATACTATTGCTGTAGTATTATTGCATAAGAATTCAGAAGGCTATGAACAACCTATTTCTTTTTTTAGTAAGTCTTTCTAGGTAGCAGAAATGAAATATGATATTATGGAGAAACAAGCCTATACTTTAGTCAAGGCTATTAAAGAATTTAGATGTTATTTGGTAGGAGCAACCATAATTGCTTATGTGCCAAGTGGTGTTGTAAAAGACATCTTAGTTCAGTAAGAGGTCTCAAGGAGGAGATGTAGATGGATCAAAAAGATCCAAGAGTTTAATATTGACATCCATATCACTAAGTTGGTAAGAGGTCTAGGACTTGCTAAACTCATGGCTCAAAGCAATTTAGATGAAAATAATATTGATATGTTAGAAGAGGAGCATAGACCTTATATTTGTGATATGGATTTTTCTGATTGGTACAAGGAAATCATTGGATACTTGCAGAAGATGGTGCTTCCCCTAACATGAATGATAATAAAAAGAGAACAGCCAAGTTGCATGCTCTGAAGTATGCAATAATTCAGGGAACTTTATGGTGGAGGAGCAATGAAGGAGTATTTCTCAAGTGTGTGGATCATGATAGATCTAAGAATCTATTGAAAGAAATGCAGTATGGTGCATGTGGTGGCCATTACATGGCTAAGACAACTGCCCATAATATTATCAGATATAGTTTTTTGTGGCCAACAATCTTCAAGGATGCTCATTAATATGTTAGAAAATGTGATGCTTGTCAGAGGTTTTCAGGCAAGCTAAAGTTTGGTGGGAACCTTCCTTTGAATCCTATTATGGTTTAGGAACCTTTTCAAAAGTGGGGGGTGGATATCATTGGTGAGATCCCTAATAAATCTAGTGGAGGTCATTCATGGATCCTAGTGGCAACTGACTATTTTCCCAAGTGGGTGGAAGCAATTCCCACTAGAAGAGATACAAGTAGGATTGTGATTGATTTTATAATGCAGAATATGTTGACTAGATTTGGTTGTCCATAAACCATTATGGTGGACAATGCTATGTGCTTCAGATTAGAGGAGTTCACTGATTTTTGTCAGCAATTTGGGATTGAGATCTCTTATTCTTCCCCATATCACCATTAAGGCAATGTTCAGGCTGAATCCAGTAACAAGAACCTGATAAAGATTATCAAGAGAGTGTTGGATGCAAAAAAAAAGGCTTGGGATTCCAAATTGTAGCTTGCTCTATGGGAATATAGAGTAATAGTGAAGAAGGCTATTGGATGTGCACCTTTTGACTTAGTTTATAGTATTCAGGCCAGATTACCATAGAATAATTTATTGCAGATGTATAAATTCATCCAAGCATATGATGATGACCTAGAAGATGATATGAGGATCGGATTGTAGGATTTGATACAACTTAATGAGTCAAGAAGGGAAGCACATGACATGAATGTCAAACTACAACTATAATACAGGAATCTGTTTGACAAAAGAACTACTACTAGGAAATTTGATCTTGATGATCTGGTTTTAATGTGGAATGCCAGAATAGAGGACAAAGGAAAACATGCCAAATTTGATCCTATTTGGTTAGTCCCATAAATAATTATGGCAGGTGGGGTTTTGATTCATATATTTTGAATGACTTAACTGGAAATATTCTAGAATTGCCAGTTCATGGACAGTTCCTGAAGTTCTACTTTTCTTGAAGTATAAAAAATCCATGAAAAAGTAAGTTTGTATATATTCTTTCTATTTTAGTTTTTTATTTAGGTTAGGTTTCCTATTTTATAGGTGGTTTGCTTATCCCAGAAAATCTTGAATCCTTTCTATGCCTGCAAGAGGCATACATCCCCAGATGGAGCCACTATTAGCACTTGCAAATTTTTTATGGTTCCAAGCTCTTTCCTCTTGTCTTTGCAATTATTTCTGGCCTCTGGTTAAAACACTAAGTCTTGTTGTGTCAAAATTTGGCTAAAATCCTAAACCCTTTAGGACATGTTATGATTTCAAGTTACTTTTCCAAGCCACTTAAAATATTTTTTTTCATGTGTGGTTTATTGACCTATCTTTATCTTGTAGTCGCTTATTCAAGACCGAATATCCCTTTCTATCTAGCGAATTAGCATGGCTCTTTATCTCCTGATCTCGTGATGAAATGGAATATGCTCTTTTCTCTTGGAGATTACACACAGGCTGTTGATGTTGTTAAGTTCTTGTGTTGATCATGTCGCTTTCACGTGATATCAGAATAGACTCATGGGTTAAGTTTTTATCTGGCAACCTGGAGATTTATTCAGTCACGTAATCTCATAATGAACCCATATTTTTTTGAGTTAGGTTAAGTTTATTTAGAGATAATTTTAGTCACATAAGCTCATGATTTAACCAGAATTAGGACAGGGTTTGTAGTTTTGCTTGGTCATGAGATCTCTAGATGGACTCAGGGTTAAGTAAAATGTCTTAAGATTAAACGAGGGTCATTGATCTTGTCAGAGATGTGTGGTTTTTGCTAGGTCTCAAAATGAAATGATCAAGTACAAATATATCATGAGATTTAATGCTAACCATTGATGCAGATCAGGATCTAGGGCTGGCACGTGATCTCAGAAAGAAATGAGAAAGTACAGAAAGATTTAGAGACTTAGCATAGACCGTCGATCATATTTTAATCTTGTGACTTGCGTGTAATCTCTCAGTAAACTCAAGAGTTAAATAATAATTTAGAGACTTGGAGATCCCTTTAGTCATGTTATCTCAGAATAGACCCATGGTCGATTATGGTTAGTTTCAAGGTTGAGTCAAGTTTCTAGAGATTCGACATGATGTTGCCACATGTTTCCAAGGATAGATGAATCTAAGGGCTTGCACTAGATCTCTAAATGTGACCCGAGTTAAGTGAAATGTTCAGCAACTTAGAGTTTACACAGTCATTGAATCTCTAGATAGACAGTGAGTCAAGCATGGTTAAGTTTTGAGCCAAGTCGAGTTGCACGAATATGATCTGGATTGTTGATTAAAGAAAAGATTGTGTGGATGGCATGTGATCTCAAAGTAAACCATGAGTCAGGTATTTTATTTAGAGACTTGGAGATCTATTCAGGTGTGCAATGTCCAAATGAACCTGAGTCAAGATAAAGTTAAATTCAAGCTTTCCATGGATAAATTAGAACCGTAGATACAGATGAAATCTAGCAGTGTCCGCGTGATCTCTGAATAGATCTAGAGTTAGTCAAAGTGTTCAGCAACTTGGAGATTACACAGTCATGCAATCTCCAGATAAAGCCAAAGTTAAAGTGCAAGTTAAAGACTAGTTAAAGGCTAAGGACACAGGATGAATTAAAGTGTAGACGGGTCTTGAAAAGATCTAACGGTAGGCATAAAGCCTTATGAAGAAGATGTGCACGATCTAACCATTAAGGCATCACGCTTGAATGACACCTGGCAAGATTAGATTTTGAGTTGGGGTAACTTAAGAAGATGAGCGACCATGTTTTAAAGTTTAATGGAGGTTCAATCTCAGCCATCCAAATTGGTTCTGCACCACCTATAGTCATTTGTATTTAAATTCAAATATTTAAATATTGTTTCTCAGTGTTTCATGGTGGTCGACTGATATTTTTTCTCAGAGCCATAAATGTTGCGATCTGATCTTATGGATTGATTCTGAACAAGTGTTGAAGACCAAAAGGATACAAATCTGATATACTAAGATGCATTGAAGACTAGAGTTGATAGATAAGAGTTTTATAATCAAAGGATGAGTGCATTCAGAGCTGCCTAGTTTTTTCTGCATTTATGTGAGCTACTTTCAGAGTCATTCTTGGGAATTCTTTGACTTTAGGGTACTGCACTCACATCCATGAATTAGGGAAAATTGATTGCAGATCAGATTTACACAAATTATAGAGAGATAGGGTTTCAACTTGACATCATAATTTGAATGCTTGCATTGATTGGTTGTAGCCCTAACCCTAAATGGTTTGAATCTTGTAGCATTCTTGTTCCTATAAAAGAATATTCAAGACCATTTAGAAAGGGTTGGAGAATTGGGAGAAATATTGTAAAGCATTGTTCTTGTATTTGTTTCCAGTCTAGGATATAGCAGATGTTTTTTTTCAATTTGTATTTAGATAGGATTGAAAGTTCTTTGATCTTTTGCATATTTTCATATTGCATATTTCCTTGTCATACTGATTCAAGAACTAGTTTCATCATACTTAATATGAGTATTCTCAGGTTTTAAGTCTCTCGTTTGTGATATCTCTATGAGTTGTAAGTTTTTTGGCTTACTGTATAAGTTCAGCTTATACATATGTGTATACCACAAGTCTTTGATCTTAGATCAAATTAATGCTTTGGATATTACATTGATTCTACATGGATATCTATTTAAGGATCTTGTAGTGTGTGGTATGAGAGTTCTTATGTTTACAGCTTTGAATCTTTACCAATAAGGTGTTTTAGTTTTAGTATTGTATCTAGGATTTAGCCCAATGGATAAGGCACTGATCTAGAATTAGTATTTCTATTGAGATTCATATTGGAATGGTTTGACTATGTTTGGTGCCTAAAATTAATCAAACTCCTCACCAAAGTTCTTTACATTTTTACATTTGTAGTTGTTCTTATTATCCCACCAATGGTAGTGGAGAGTCAATGAATGCTAGGTTGGCATTTAGTACTTACTTACCATTCATCTATTGTTCAAATCCAGAAGTAGAAGGTGTTGTAAAGAATTGGTTTTAGTCTGGATTAAGTGTATCCGCCTTGGTTTTACAGAGCCAGAAGTGCAGAGGGCAGTCTTGACCCTATAGTTGGTCTAGTTATCTTCCAGATCTTGCACACTTGGAGCTAACCACTCCTAATATCAGTCTGAAGATATATTGGTGGCTTTTCATAGCATAAACATCTTAAAACACCAACTGCCCCCATGAAACAAATAATTTTTTTCTTACTGGGACTAGGAATTTCAATAAATTTTACAAGTGGCGGAAAACCTAAGTATGAGGCTTCAGTGACAACTATATGTTTGGGGAGGGGGGAAAGAGTCAAATAAAAATTATATATCCTAAAAATGAGAAATTAGTGGAGGTGAATGAGTTTCTTGTCTTGGGTCCTAGAGGTTTCAACCACATCCTTAACTAAACTGTCGACATATATCAAAAAGAAAAATATAAAAGAAATTAAACTATGGTTCCATAAGTGATTCAACAAAGGCATATGATAAAAGTAATAGACCTTAAATCTTCCTTCCAAGCTAAATAATTTCATGATCATTAAACACGCCTAATTCAAGGGGGTCAATAACTCCTCCCTATCAAAGCCACCATGGAGCTTGAGTAGTTTTTCATTCTCACAGAAGAATGGGTTCAAGCTATCAATGTTTGCTACTCTACTAGTCTTCTTTCATTTAATACATTTATTGGAGAGCCTCGTATCTTTGGAAATTATATCTTCATTAATGTCAAAGAAGATACGACCAATTCTGACCCTCCTATCCTCCCAAGAGAGGTAAATTACATGGATACATTCTTGTCAAGCCCGTTAATGCATTACATATATGCCACATTTTTGCATCTTCCTTAAAATCAACATGAATTTTGGGTTCAATATGCTCACATTCCCTACCTGTCCTTTTAAAAATCACAATTAAAATAGTTGTAGAGAACCCCACCTAAAACTTAACTTTTTTATTTTTCTCACACAACTATGAAAATTCATGGTAAAGAGTACTAACATATTATGGGAAAATGAGGAATGTGTGACAAAAAGGGAGTAATTATTAATTTCCATTTGCAATAAACATGGCTCATATGAGAATCTCTTTATGATAGTGAAATATTAAGCAAGGTTTCCCTTGCGTAAAAACTCATTTTGCAAAAAATATCATTAAATAATCATTTAATTGTGTGCATCAGATCATACAATTTCCAAGGAATTTATACCATCACATCATCAAATAACCCTTGACAGTGTCAACATGGCTACCCCATGCACTCATGGACCACATCAACACCTTGGCCATGCAAACTGGCATATTGGCATCAAGTTCCCACCAATCAATCCACCTCATCCTATCAACCCTCCAGCTAATTGTTTTGATCTTCTTTGACTCCACCTCTTTGTACTAATAGAATTCATCCTCTCTTGTTTTATCAAGAAACCATTTTGAATTTTGGCCTACCAAATTATTTTGAAAACATATTTGTTATCCCCCAAACTCCAATCTAAAGAAATTGAGGGGTCCACAAAAGCCAAAACCCCCCCAATTTTCTACATTCTGTATGGTGTTTATATTTTTTCTCCCCTTAAAGGAGTTTTTGGAACTACGACATAAGCCAAACTGTCTTATAGAAACATATAAGTTTCTCAATTCCTAACCCTAGAGCAACCATTGCATCAACTACTTTCTTTCCTTATCTATATATGTGGCTAATCTCAAATGTGTCCAATCCCAATATAAGTTTCTGTATATCCATGAAAATATTTTCAATTGGCCAAACCACCACATTGAGGCCTTTAATAGAATCCACCATTAACTTGGATTCCCCTTTAATTGAGATCACTCTGATTCAATTTGAAAGAGTGATCTTTATTCCCCAAAATGAGGTCATTCCTTCCACTTGATTATTGGTGCTTCTTTCAAGGAAGCTAGTATAATCTAACACAAGCTATTTGGTGCTATATTTTATCACTCCACTAGCCACCACTTTTCCCCGGTTTCTCCTTTCTACCCCATTGAAGTTGATTTTGTACCATCCTCCTAGGGATGTTGTTTTGTGTTTAGTCTTTTCATCCTCCTAGAATTATTAAATATAGAATAAGAATTGGGAAGATTCCAATTGGAAACCTTATAATCAAAGGGAGTAGGATGATCATAAGAAGAAAAATCCTAGGTACAAATTGAAAGATCTTATCCATCAACAATCTACAAAAACTCTTCAACATTTCCTCAACTGGTCGCTCAACTTCCCTGAATATGCAATTGTCTCTCTCCTTCCACAAACTCCAACCCACATGGGGGGTATTTTCCTCCATATTTATTTGAAAAGTAGATTGGATGATGGTCCAACACAATAAAAACTAATGGGGTTGAGGATCTCTTTTCATTGTCCAATAAATTTTGAGCTTTTGTAGAACCAGACTCTAGAGATTGTGAGAAAATAAAAAATGAAGCAAGATGTGGGTTATGGAATATTCTTTTTTCTTGCATAGGACACAACAATTAGGAATTTTAAATCCACTTTTGACCATGTTATCTTGCATAAGGATTATTTTATGCATCATTATCCACCATAAGAAGTTAACCTTGGGAAGCAAGTGAGGATTCCAGACTTTCTACCACTATTTGGAAGAGTTTCTCTCCTTCAATAGAAGATTGTAATATGATCTAACGAAGAAATTTACTTTAGGTTTTTACATAATTTACTTTAAGTTTCACTGCTTGGGTAACTCTGTTGGTGAAATCACATTAGTATTTACATTTTTTACATAATTTTTGGATTGAACATATGGCTCAATCTTGTTTGATTGGTGTTCAAAAGATGAAATACTTTAGCTTGTGCTAGTTTGGGAAAACCTTGGTATTGATTGGATTTTTTGCATGATTGGCATAAAATTTTGTGTGATTTCTTGAGGATCACTTGGTTTCATTGGGACAAATATTGGTTCATAATTTGGTGGTGGTCCCCATTGAATCATACCATAACTTGGTGAAGTACTTGAAGGGTATGCCAAGTTTGGGTTAGAATCTTTCATTTGTCTTGAATTAGGAAGTATTTGTGATCATTTCATAGGTCTTGGGTCATAATGTATTTGGGTCCCATGTCTTGAAGGGTTCATTGTGTTTGTGTTAAACTCTTGTGTTTGGAAAGGTACTCCTTCTCTTGGGTCAAAAGGTGTTTGTGTATTCTCATTTTCAATGTACATGGGTTGATATGAACCTTGTTGCCTTTTGGAGGCTTGAGACCTTGTAAAGACTGGCATGGTGAATATATGAAAGTACAATATTTTTTTGACTTTTTGAGAGGCTTTAGAATGAGAATGCAACCTAAGATATGCAATGGCTTTATGCAAATGCAATTTTTGGATTTTGGATGATAATGCAAAGCAAGGTCTATGGATTATGCAACTGTGCTTTTTGGATTTTTGACTTTGAAAACCTTTGAAAAAGTACAAACCTAAGAGTATAACCTTTGGAAATTGAATAGGGATCTTGACTTGAAAGGGAATAAAGAGGGACAAAGGATAATTCGATAAAAAGGACTAGGTCAAATCCATCATGACAAAGGTGAAGTTTGACCAATTGATAAAGGGATGATTGGGACAAAGGGACCAAGTCAAGATCATGTTTTCAATGACATAAAGAAAGACTCTAGGATTTTGATTCTTTGTAGGATTTTGCAATTTTTTTAAAAAGGTTCTAAGATGAGCTCTTTATGCAAATGAGACTATAATGAGGACTTGTAATGAGGACTAAATGTGAGAGGCTTTGAAATTACAAATGCAAAGGGACTGATGTAATGTATGCAAAAGGAGTTATGATATGAATATGAAGAATGAAGACTACTAAGCATACCCAAAGGCTCCAAAGTGAATGTTTTGAGATTCCATATGTTCACAAAAAGTTTTGAGATGAGGTGTTTGTGACAAATTTATCGTTTAGGAATGATCTTGAAAATGATTAAGAGTTTTTTTTAGAATTGTCTTTTTATAAAGTTTTATAAAGTTTGACACACTCACACAAGACAAATCCAACAGAATGGTTGGTGTAAAAAGTGAAACAAAACACACTACAACTTAGGCTAGCCAAGTCAATATTTGTTGAATTCTCACTTGAAAAAGTTCAGCCACGCCTAGTCATAGCGAACAACCTAGAAGCTTGAAGGTACGAGCTCCTCCTTACAGTGCACTCACTTCTCAGGAACACCAAGCTTAAAATCCCAAGGGATCGTTGTCTCTACTAAGAGCCATGAAAATGTGGGATGTCTTAATTGGTCTTGGACCTTCTGTGCCAACAAATAGAAGGTTTTATGGGGCCACTACAACATGAGGTATTTAGTCATGGCATCCATTTCGAAGATAACTTATGAATCATACAAGGCAACATGGTAGCGCAAGCACTATTGAGACATATAGCCCCATGAATACCAGGCACAAGAGATCTTAGGCCTCTAAGACTTTAATCTCAAAGAGGTATTTGATTATAGTGGGTCAGAAGAGGTTGGCTTTCCCTTATTCCCACTTGGGTTTTTCCCTCTTACCGGCTTTGCTAAAGCTCTCAGGAGGCATGCCCTCTAGAATAATCGTATGAATTTCTCTTACACCAGAGATCCACAAAGGTGAGCGGAGAGGATATGTTCATACAATTCAAGTAGGATAACAATCTAAAAATCACTTCAAATACATAAGAAAAGTTGTTCTTTTTAAGCACAAAATTGAAGTGTTTTCTAACTACTAAACAAGTACAAAAGTTTTAAAAGACACACAAGGTCTTTGTCAAGTGTCTTGCATCAAAAAAATTAGTAGTTTATCATGTATCCTTCATCCCATGATTTCCAAGGTGCTACAAAGATCATTAGTAACACAGAAATCATGCATGTCAAGTGCTGCAACATATTTAGGAATGAAAACACTCAGAATAGAGCATCAAAACAACCCATTTTACAAACTACGCAGAAAAAAAAACCAACTACATAGATCAGAGGATCAACTATTCAAGACAGAGGATGAAGTGGGCAGGATCGGTGACCAAGTGCACAACTTGTCATCAGGGGTTCAAAACAAAGCAAAAACTTGCAAAATTGACAACTTCTGACCAAATCAAGCATTTATCACTCAATAACACTTGCAGTTAGGGTTCATTTTATGCCATTTAGGAATGATTTGAAAATATCAAAACCAATTTCGAAACCCCTAATTAGTCTATGTGTAGATTGAATTGATTTTGAAACAACTTAACCAAGCAAATTTGCAATGAACCTTAAACTAGTTGAATATTCATTTTATGTCCCCAAATCAAGTGTGAATGTTCATTTTAGGATCCTTTTCCACTTAATCAGCTTGATTTGACACAATTGAATCAAATCAGGACTCGTACTTAGGCTAGATTATGAACTTGAAACAAATTGAAAGGAAATCGATTAACTAGCCTTGCATAGAATCCTAAACTAGATAAAGTTCATTTTAGGAGACCAAACTTGAAATGGAGATTCATTTTAAGTACCCAAAATAAAATATGAGGTTTATTAACCAAATTAGGGTTCATTTGCACCATTTATGGTTCATTATAGCTTGAGAAAGGAAAGAACAGAAATCAGAAAGTAGGAAATGCATATCTACTTCCTAAACCCTAATATAAGGATTCTAAACCCTCAAAATACATTCAAGATGACCAACTACACAACAAGTTTGAAAAAGTGCACAACTCTGGGCACGAAGTGTGAAAAACTGAGAGCCAACTGCGCAGAAAGTGACCAACTGTGCAACTCTCTTCTAGGACCTTGCAAACGCATAAAAACAACAAAAAATCAATCAGTTAGGCATGATTCACATCAGGTTCACCAAATGTAGGACCAGAAAACGGGTTAGAAAGCATATCAAGGTAACCAAAAAAACTTTAACAATATGCAAACCTATCTAATCCTATCATAAAAGCCACTTGAAAACAAAGAATTCAAAACAACATTAAACCCCCTTTCAAGTGTAACTCCCATGTTCTCCTTTCTTCTCCATTGAATGGATTTGATGTTTCTCTTTGTCAATGACACAATGAACAAAGATTTGAAATTAAAAGTGATAGCAAAAATACTACGAGATAGTGGTTGGCAAATGAAGGCAAAATTATCTCAATTTATAGAGATGAGAGACCAAATTGCAGAATTAGCAACTTGAATGTGCAAATTGGAAATTTGCATTGATTATGACACTTGGTAAAATTGATAGGGGAATATATCATAATTATGAAAAATTATGACACAATGGAGGCCAGATTAGTGTTTGGAAAGATGTAAGGAATGCGAAGGGAAGGTGTAAGAGGTGAAGCTAATTAATAGGAGATGGAGGCTAGAAAATAGGAAGGGGATAGGTGAGGTGGATTTATGAGAATTAATACATTTAAGAAATGCAATATTCCCCACAAATAGGAAATTAACATTTATGAAACTCTAAATTTCATAAATTAGGAAATTAGCCAATTAATTAATTGGAAATTAATTAATTATGGAGACTTAAGATAAGGAATGAATAAATATAATTTATTCATAAATGCTAGGGATAAATCATAGGTCATTCATTCGAAGAGGAAAAATTAGCGAATAATTGGTTTTGAATTGATTTTGACGACATTGATAAGAATTAGGAATAATTTCGATGGTTTCAGAATGGTTTAGGAAAAGACGAGGCATTGATGAACTTTGACAATGCACTCAAATAATGATGTTTCAAAATGATTAAATAACATCAATGAACTTTGATGATGCCAGAGGATTGATGAAGATAAGGGACATCGATAGACTTGGACAATGCTCCCGAAATAATGATGATTTGAAATAACATTGATGAACTTGGACAATGCTATTGAACTGATGATAATAGGCTGATAGTGATAGCATCGATGAGCTTGGACAATGTTATCAAATGGATGATGAAAAGAGAGGAGGCATTGATGAACTTGGATAATGTCCTAGGACGATGGGATTGGATTAGTGATGACAAGATTGACCAAATTTGAAAAGGATTTGATTGATTTGAAAGTGATTTTTTAGGCATCGATGATCTTAGACAATGCCCCAGAATGATTAGAATGAGTCCAAAATGATCATGGACTGATTAGGAAGATATTAGGAGTGATTTGAATTTATTTAGGATGATTTGATATGGTTTATGGACATTTAGGATCAAATAAGATCCGTTTAGGAAGATTTAGAATTGATCATGATCGATTAGGAATTGATCAATTCAACCAAGATGATAGAAATATTAGCAATTAATTGAATAACTCACAACATTCAATTAACGACGAAAAACACAATGTTTTCATATAGTGAAAACTATATGCACAACATAAAGGAATAATTAGAACGCAAAATAATGTTTCAATTGTAATGCTAAAAATGTTAAACACGTAGACTAGCAGACTTGAACCATTTTTGAGCGTCTACACTTTTATGATCATATTTGTCCTTGGTTGATATCTACCACAAGCACCCAACTTCCATGGCTTTAATGTATGCTTTTGAATCTAGTACTTCTAGTTATGCTTTCTATCTTGACTTTTATGACCCACCTTTTGAGCGTATCCAACTCCAAAATTTAATAAAAGAAAATATGGGACCCTTTTTAAACAAGAGACGTAAGCGTCAAAGTTCCTGCCTATTGTGTAATATTTTTCAGGGGTAAGATATGGTGAAATGAGAATGTGTTTAAGGTAGTGTGGACAAATTGTGTGACACTAATCATGTAGAAATAAGAAGACATATTTTGGCACCAAAATAAAACAATTTAAATTGAATATTTGAATAGTATGTTGAACAAAAGTTTATTATCTTCGTAATTAATTGTAACTTATGAAAGAAGTTATGGGGAAATCATAAATAATGTGAATTGAAAAAGGATCATTTGTGTGCGAAGGGAGGTTTTAAATTTTTCAAGCTACCTTACTCCAAAAAGGAATCCAAAAGCACCAAATCAATTTTGTAGAAATTCAGAAGTCAAAAGATGCACACTTACTTTTCTGTTTTATGCAAATCCCCAAGTCTAGAGTTTAAATACTTACTTTGTGATTTTGAGTATGAACAAATTTGTAAGGATGGAAATCTTGACGAGATGCAAGAATTGAAAGAGTAAAATGAAAAAGGAAAACAAAAAATAAACTTTTAAATAAGAATATTAATCAAATCATTTTCTCATAAGTCTAAGACAAACAACATAACATGAACATTGGGAATCTATTATAAAATTTAAATTATTATAAAAATA
>MU227120.1:2209893-2225563 GCA_018584345.1 Thuja plicata | reverse complement strand
TAATTTAAGAAGAATATTAGTAAATTCATTGCGTTAAAGAAAAAGGTCATTTTTAAGTGTCTACATTTTGCCCTTCTTTGATACAATGTATTTTAAAGCGTTGTCTATAAGAATAATTGATAAAATTAATGCCCTGGTATGTCCTTGTGAAAAAATCATTAATAACTAGGTATAATGGTGCCCCCCCCCAAGGAAATGAGAAAAAAAAATAATAGAGAGCTCATTTAATTGACAACGTGATCAGAATCACAACACAACTCATAGTTTCAAAAGATGGAGGTCATACGCAAAAGTTATGCGCTCAGGAAGGTGAAAAGAATCACAACCACTAGAAATACAAGGTGTGCACATCCATTGAGGTGGGTAAAGGGGTATATAGGAATGGATGGTCATTTTCAAAGTCATTGCATGCACTTTTTTTTTTTGGAGAACTTGGTGTGGAAGGAGTTGTCTCTGAGCAATTTGTGGAGCGATGACAGCTTACAAGGATGGAGTACACATCAGAGAGTGGGTTCAGACCTACTAGCCTGCAGGTGATGTCCCGCCTCCAGTGAGTTTTGACATCCTTACTTTTATTTTGCCTTATTTTTCATGTATTTTGTTTTATTAGGCTGGGTCAACTAGGGCATGAATCACCGCATACATATGTTGGAAATCTTATGACTGAGAGGGGATGAATAAGTACAAATAGGCAATGGAAAATTTCAACCACTGATCTGATTAACTACACTAGAAAATTCCAAACAACAAAGCATATAATTGAAGTAAACAAATAGCAGTACAAATAATATCAAGCATCCACAACTTAAACACACATAACACATATATTTTATTGTGGAAAGCCTTATTAGAGGGAAAAAACCATGATGAGGATGACACTCACAAGCCCAATAACTACAGTAAATGAGTTTTCCCTATTAGGAGCTACAAATACCCTTTCTGAGGGTTCACCCTGTTAGGAGTGATTACTACACTATTAGGAGTACAATTAGACCAGCTATGATCTAACTCGCTAGAGAATTTCAAACCTCAATAAAGAAGCTACCCTGTTAAAGGATTTTCAAATAAAAACCTTTTAAAGTTCACCATGTTAGGGGATTTGACCTGCTGCAACTATTAGGGAACAACAATATTATTGATCTGTAGAATGACATTGATTTCCTATCAAATCCTTTCTTCTCATTTGCTTCATGACATTGTACTGATCTCTGCTCCTTCAATTTGTGACCACCCAATTTTAAAATATGATCGCAACCCTAAATCAAATGATTTAGTGCTCCTTATATGGACTGTCATTAGGTCATAAAAGGCCTAGAACTTTCCATTATAGTCAGCCCAAAAGATTATCCAACCTACTCTAAATCAGCGTCAACAACATCCAATATGTCATCCTAACAAATTATTTCCAATACTAAAATTACTATGTCAGCCTCAGATCCACCGCCTCAATCAAATTAATATGATACTCTGATCGGTCATCAGATAGGTAAACTGCCTTCTCATTCAAAACATAAATCAATCAAAACTTAAGCTAAACTCTTGCAGTTAGAATCATGGATTCCACATACCATACATATGCTATATATATGATCACAACATCTGAATCTTTCCTTGACTTGACCACTACCACAATTTGTATCTGATATTATTCTTCTTGAACACCATTCAACATACTTAGTTGATCTTCCCTTTATTGATCATGTTCAGAGCATATCAATCACTGTGACCATGATAACTAAATATATTGCCATCAAGGATAACCCATTATGTATCCACACATGACCGCTATGCATATCTCCTCCAAAAATCACATAATCTTGTCCCATGACTTTTTAAAACATACTATTTATGATGGTTGCTAAAAACTAAGTAGAAAAATTTGATAATCATGGGGCCATCAGCTCCACAAAATGTTGCTAAAAAAATTGAGTTCAGCCAAAATAAGCTAAGCTCCTTTCGAAATGCTATATGTGATGCTTAGTATTGGTGTGGGCAGCATCTATGACTTGGGAGTGTCGAGAATATGATATTGAATTGCTTTGTGATCGTAAGATAGCTTGATGCTTGAACCAATCTGATAGAGTAATGGTGCATTTGAGCTTGAAATCCTAGAGATATGCATAGCGGTCATGTGTGGATACATAATTGGTTATCCTTGATGGCAATATATTTAGTTATCATTGTTATAGTGATCGATATGCACTGAACATGATTGATAAAGGGAAGATCAACTAAGTATGTTGACTGGTGTTCAAGAAGAACAATATCAGATACAGATATTGGTAGCGGTCAAGTCAGATTATGGGGTAGGATTATGTTAATTTTGGAGGAGATATGCATAGCAATCATGTGTGGATAGATAATTGGTTATCCTTGATGGCAATATATTTAGTTATCATGGTTAAAGTGATTGATATGCATTGAAATTCTGAAGAGTATCCAATGCACCCAGATATTGGTCATCTGGATACCACTATGATCTTTTGATAACCAGAAGGAGTAGAGAAATTGAATAAGAAAAATCTGAGATATGTGCATAGTAGATCATATAATCAATGCATTCATCATTAACAACATCATAACTAACATAGGAATGCATTCATAATCATCATATGATATGTGAATCAACAACCAAGCATGCAACCTTCATAGATCATGATGTGGCGCCACACAAACCCTTGCATTATGATCCCTTACACTTTCTCATACAGGTTCACAAACATTCAATTTGAAGAGTCCTCATTGATGGTGGGACTAGATTAAACATTTTTACTTTAAAGGTCATCAAGCACTTAGGCTACTCTAAATCCAGTATTGATGTCACAAGAAGGATCAACATCAGAGCTTATGATGAAGAAGAGAGATCATCCAAATATATTATCATTCTACCAGTCCGGATAGGTCCAGTTTTCAAGAACACTCCCTTCCAGATCTTGGACCTAGAATTGGGATACAACATGTTACTAGGGAGACAATGGATCCATGAGACGCAAGATGTACCCTCCACATATCATCAGTGCATCAAGTTCCCACACTAGGGGGCAGAAATCATCATAGAGGGTAATCCAAACCCTTTCCAATACTGTAACGCTATCAAAAGTAGTACTAACAACCAGGTTCCATCAAACCAAGAGGCAAGTATCCCTTCCACATCGAATTCAATTCCCAAAGATGTCATGAGAAGAGCGGAAAAATATCTATTACTAACAAAGGATGTGGTGAATACAGCTACGAGGAATCTTTCACTATCACAAACATGCCTTAGAGCCCAAGGTCATATGGCATGCCACAACCAGCAATTACAACAGAAATCCCAGAACTTGTTCTATTCAGGTGTCCACCCACAACCTTTGTTAGATGGAGAGACATTGCAAAAGAGAACCCATTTGATCCATATATCAACACATGGTTGTATCAAGACCCACAAGACACAATACAAGTACCTTTACCCATGTCAACATATGGAGCTGGCTATACAATGCTGCAAAGGTTTGGGTATGATGGTACAATTGGTCTAGGGGCAAGATAATAAGGTTTAATGGAAATGTCTCTCTCGCCAACCCAGAGAAACAAAAGAGTGTTAGGCTATGGGAAACAAAGAACCAGTCCTACCACCCAAGACATACCTATTGATCAAGAACAAGTAGCAGAGTTACACTGGGGGAAAAACCTAGAACATGCTTGATCAATAATATACTACAACAGTTATTTCCATCTGAAGTGGGAACCTCTCACTCCCGATTAACCCTCAACCAAGCAATCCACAAAAAAGAGGAAAGTGAGACATCTGATGAGCATTCTAGTGAAATTGATTCCCATGAGTATGAGTGGAGATCCATCCATGAATCCAAACCATCAATCCCAGACTATTCCCCTTGATCATATCAAATCCCTAGGTGGTGCACCCACATCACATTCCCAGTTTCCTAGAACCATCATAGTTCTCCCATTTAACCAAATAGAGTCATCCCACCATGAAGACCAATGTCTAGTACACCCAGAACTAATAGAATGGGATCAACAAGGACACCCTGATATAGATATCTTTAAAAATAATGAGGCTATCACAGACTTCATGGGACTTAGAGAAGGGCTTTCATCAGGGGATCATAAGGCAGGCTTCTCTATTGGATTGGATAGATAAACATATTTTGGGGAGGAAGCACCTCTTTCTAGTAAAAAAAGCAAAAAAGAATCGTCAGTAAGTGAAAACCGAAAGGTGCTTACTGGCACAAAAAATGATAAAAAGACAAAACAAGACGTGTCTTCTAGTGAAAACCTCACTGAGGTGCTAGGAGATGGAAAGAAGGAAATCCTCCCCTTGATAGAGGAAAAGTCAGAATTGTTAGCAGAAGAAATAAAAGAAGTCAAATTGGGTGATGAAAAGAACCCAAAGAACATATACTTAGCAAAATCACTCACTCTAGAGGAGTGAGAACAATTCATCAGCTTCTTCAAGGAAGGGAAGGTCAATTATTCATGGTCCTACTCAGACATGCCAGGCTTAGACTCAGAGCTTGTATTACATCATTTTCCATTATTACCCAACACCAAACCCGTCAAACAGAAGCTGAGAAAGATGGATCCCCATGTTGCATTACTAGTCAAGGCAGAATTGAAAAAGCTCCTAAATGATAAATTCATAAGACCGATCCCATAAGCAGACTGGATATCTAATTTGGTATCAGTAACTAAGCATAGTGGATAGATCCACATCTCCACAGATTTTAGAGACCTAAACAATGCTTGTCCCAAGGATAAATTTTCATTACTGAACATCGACATGATAGTAGATCTCGCTGTAGGACATCAGATTTTATCACTCATGGATGAATTTCCAGGATATAATCAGATAAGGATTGCACCAGAGGACCAACACAAAACAACTTTCACATGTGCATGGGGCACTTACTGTTGGAATGTCATGCCATTTGGTCTAAAAAATGGTGGAGCAACATATCAAAGGGCCATGACAATCATCTTCCATGATCTCATCCACAAGACAATGGAGAACTATGTTGACGAAATTCATTCCAAATTGATGCTCAGAAAAGATCATCTACAAGTGTTGGGACCAATATTTGACAGAATGTAGGAATACAAGGTCTATTTAAATCCAAAGAAATATGCATTCGGGGTCACCGCAGGGAAGCTATTGGGATTCATTGTGTCACATCAAGGCATAGATGTAGACCCAGAGAAAGTCAAAGAAATACTAGACATGCCAGCACCGACTAACCTAAGGCAACTAAGGGGGTTACAGGACAGGCTCCAATCCATCAGGTATTTCATAGCACAAATAGCAAACAATTTCCATCCATTCTAGCATCTGCTACACAAAGATGTCACATTCATATGGATAAAAAAATGTGAGCAAGCATTCCAGATATTCAAAGACTATCTACTCAAGTCTCCCATATTGGTGCCACCAGTCCAAGGCAAGACATTACTTCTATACATCTCGGCAATGGAATCATCTTTAGGCATACTCTTAGCACAACTTGATGACATAGGAAAGGAGAGATTTGTTTACTATCTCAGTAGAACATTGGTAGGTTATGATCTCAACTATTCATCAATTGAAAATCATGCCTAGCAGTAGTCTTCGCTTCCCACAAGCTAAGGCATTACATGTTAAGCCATCAAACCAAGTTGATAGCGCACATTGATACCCTCAAATATCTACTAAGAAAAGTAGCACTCACTGGATGACTAGCGAAGTGGGTAATGTTCCTAAGTGAATTTGATATATAATATGTAGACAAAAAAGCCATCAAAGGGAAAGTGATTGCAAATCAACTAGTAGAGGCACCTATTCAGGATCATCAGCCTATCATATCTGACTTTCCAGATGAGTCTATTCTTACACTCCAACTGGCAATAGAGGTATGACAACTGTACTTTGATGGATCATGCATGAACCATGGTGTAGGAGTAAGAATAGTACTCATCACTCCAAACAATGATGCAATTCCCAAATATTTCAGACTTAACTTTCCATGCACAAACAACATCACTGAGTATGAAGCTTTAGTTATCAGAGTAAAGATGGCAATACAATGGAGAACCAAGAACCTTAAGGTCTATGGAGATTCATAGTTGGTCATTAGCCTAGTAAACAATGACTATATGACAAAAGATGAGAAGCTAATATCATACAAGGAACAGATGGATAGATTGCGCACTAAGTTCCATTTCATCGCCTTCGAGCAAGTACCAAGAAGTCAAAAAAAAGATATAAATATGATGACTACCATAGCATCCTTGATCGATATGCCATGCAATGAAACCAAATTCCAATTCCCGATGGAGCAACTCATGATGCCATCACATCAAGCACCAATCACAGAATTAGTGTGTGTCCTTGTTGGTCCTGAAACTCCAATGTATGATGATGTGTATAATTACCTCCAAAGTAGTGTCTTACCTCTTGACTTGTCTAGGAACCAAAAGAAGTCCCTCATCCGCCAATCCTCTAGGTACACCCTTCTTGCAACTAATCTATATATAAGAAGTCTAGATGGAATGCTATTATGATGTCTCACTTCCACATAATTCCAGAGAGCTTTGTACGAGGTACATGAAGGAATTTGTGGAACCCACACAGGTGGCAACAACTTAGCAAAAAAGATCATCCACATGGGATACTATCGGCCCATAGTTGAGATAGATGCAAACAAGTATGTGCAAAGGTGTAGGCAATGTCAGATTCATCGAGACCTCATCCATGTACCAGCCCAAGAACTCAACCCGATCATTTCACCATGGCCATTTTCTATGTGGGGATTTGACCTAGTGGGAAAGATTACATCACCCTCATCTAATGGCTATAAGTACATCATAAAAGCAACAAAGTACTTCACTAAATGGGTGGAAAAAATTCCTCTCACCTACATAACTGGAAAACAAATCTCAATGTTCATACTCAACAACATCATCTGTCAGTATGGAATTCCTCAAACCATCCTGATAGATCATGACACACATTTCCAAAACAAAGATGTTGAAGATCTATGTGAACAATTCCAAATCAGACAAGGTTTCTCTTCATTCTATTATCCTCAAGGGAATGGCTAGGCTAAAATGGAAAAAGAAACCATTTTGAAAATCTTGAAGAAAATAGTTAATGAATCAGGGTGAGACTGGCATTTATAGCTTAGTCTCGCATTATGGGCATATAGAACTTGTGTGAAAACACCTACAAGAGCCACTCCTGTCTCCCTAGTATATAGATCAGAGGTGGTCCTACCCCTCAAAGTGGAAATCCCATCCCTGAGAATATCATTGAAGAACCCGATTTCAGATGAAGACTACAAAGTAGCAAGGCTCAGTGAATTGGAACTATTAGAAGAAAGAAGACAAAATGCATTCAAGCACTTACAAGGCTATCAAAATTGCCTTAGAAGGAATTATCACAGGAAGGTGAGGCCACAAACCTTTGAAGTAGGGGATCTCATCCTAATGGACAACCAAAAGAACCAAGTAGAGAGAGTGAACCCAGGAAAGTTTGAGCGTAACTGGCTAGGACCATATGTCATTGTCAACTCTACCTAGAGTGGGGCATACCAACTGGAAACACTAGAAGGAGATCAACTCCCCAGATACATAAACAACATGCACCTAGAGAGGTTCTATGATTGAGGTCTCAATGGTTAAGGAAACTATCTACATATCCAGAAAATACCACAAAAATAAAAAAAAATACAAAATGTTACCTTGGTGAAAACCTAGAAAACAGGTACCTTGGCGACAACAAAAATTTTTTTTTAAAAAAAAAGTAAAGAGAAAAAAAATTGCTCTCTCAGTGAAAACTTGGCAAACAGGCGCTATTGATTAGGTACCTTGGTGAAAACCTGGCAAACAGGCGCCAAGTGTTCAAATCCAGCTTCACCATCAATGAACTCCAAGATTAAAAGCTTGAGCTCCCCGCATGCAAGGCTTGCTACCCAAGCCATTTCTAAAATCACAAATCCCCTCTGAGCATCAACACTTATCCATGGTTAGTACTGGTCCACCAGACTAGGGGCAATTCTAAATGTTTTAAAAAAATCCCCAAAAAATTATAAAAAAACTCATCGAAATCCCAAAAGATCAAAATGTCTTGAAAAAATCAATCTTCATCAAAAACATTAAAAAATTGCAAAATCCCAAGCAATAAAACCAACTCAGTTATCAACAAAGCAAAGGGTGATCAAGCCCATTCAAATATCAATTTCAAAACCATGAGCTTTGTGAATCAACATTGGGCCCATATGACACAACTTTATCAACTATCAAATCTATTAGCAAGCAAAAGGGAAATCAAGCCAAGTCAATCAATGTCAAAAAACATGAGCTTTGCGAATCTGCACTGGGCCCATATAACACAACTTTATCAACTATCAAATCTATCAACAAGAAAACTAGCGACCAAGCCAATCCATCAAATATCAAAACCATGAGATTTGCGAATCAACATTGGGCCCATCTAACACAACTTGATCAACTATCCAAAATGATCAAAATCAATCAACCAACCAATCAATCAATCATCTTACATAGTGATGGATACACTCAAAACCAGAGAAAATCAGTCTTATATGAGTCATCTATTACTGAAACCAGACACAATCAAGACAATCAAGCATCAGAGAATCAAGCCAATCGAGAGAATCAAGCTTAATCAAGGAATAAACAAAATGTTGACTAGGTCAGTCGTCAGTCAGATGTCAGTCTATTTTTTGCGGTTATGTTCTCACGCTACTGCAGGATCCACCAGGTGAGGAGAGTAGTTATGATGGATCATGACTTATTTTCTTTGATTGATGTCTATGGAATTTTTCACTTTGATTCTTGGGCGATGATGATTTAGGATAAATGCGGTAGGCGCTGTAACTTATCTGGAAGTCACGCAGTTCCACGATCTGAGCTTAACCCTGGGAAAGAATTGGGCATTCACCCTATGTTATCTACTTATTTATTACCAATCTAGAATCATAGTAGTATCTAGATGGTCTAAGATATGGGTTCATTGGATTTATATCTTGGTTTTTTATCTTTCTTTTCAAAATCAAGAGTTCATAGCAGTATTCATATGGTCTGAGATCTAGGTGCATTTGAATTCTATCTTGGTTTTATTTCTTTTTTTTGGATGGTCAGCTTGAAAAGCGATATACAGATGGTCAATATATGAGTGCTTTGGCTCTCTCTCTTTACAAAATCAGAGATCATAGCGGTATCTAGATGGTCAATATCTGGGTTCATTTGGATCTCTTTCTTTTCAAAATATGAAACATAGCTATATCCAGATGGTCAATATCTGGGTGCAATAAGTTCTCTTTCTATTCAATCTCTCTACTCCTTTTGATTATTAAGAGATCATAGCGGTATCCATATGAGAAATATCTAGGTGCATTAGATACTCTTTGGAATTTCATAAAAAGATGTGATGATGACAAAAATTGGAAACACGATAGCGACTTTGATCACTCATCCGTTCTATAGATTCATATCTATCAATTGTCAACCATCCTTTCTATCAATTCATATCCATCAATCAGTCCCAGAGAAAATTTCACATCGGGTTCACCAAAATGTATGCAATGTATCAAAATTTTTAACACTCTCAATTATGAGGGGTTAGTAGCACCGATATGCAATGGGGGAAATCGATAAGAAACAAACTACTAATAACAAAACTACAAATCAATAAAATATACAAGAAAATAAGACGAAAACAAATGAATGCAAACCCAATTGCTTGAAGCTTCTATTGTCTGTCTCTACTCCTTCTGAAACATTGTTTGTAATGCTAAGTATTGGTGTGGCAGCGTCTATGACTTGGGAGTGTCGAGAATATGATATTGAATTTATTTGTGATCACAAGATGACTTGATGCTTAAACCAATCTGACGGATTAATGGCGTATGTGAGCTTGAAATCCTGGATCCTTGAAATGGTTATGAAGGGTTTGTTATATAGAAAATGAGAATGATACGAACGGTTGAAATCAATCCCAGAGATAGGAGGATAAATGATTGAGATCAAAGGGAACTGGAGAAGCCATCAATAAACTCCACCTCTTCAACTAGGAGAGAGGAGATAGAGTTTGGTTAACTGATGAGCTAATTTTGAGTTACCTTTTAGAACTGAAGATGTGGATGGAGAAACCCATGTGTTCTAATTGGGAGTTATCTCTTTAAAGATAAAAGAATATTTAATTTATTTTTGAAATTAAAGTTTTCAAGATGTGAGATAATTGAATTCTTTTTTATTTAGAATTGCATTATTGAATAAAATTAAATTAATTTAATTGGAAGAAGTTAATTAGTAAGTTCAAATATTTCAATTTAAACTTGAGGAAATTGACTTTAATTAATTAATTAACAGAAATTAATCAATTAAGGTTAATTAGTTAAATACAATTAATTATTTAATTAATTTTGGAGATTTAATTAGATGATTTGGGAAAAGAATTTAGAAGAAAATAGATGATTAATTAATGATTAAAAAACTATTAATTAATAGATAAAAATTAGTGTTTTTAATGTAAGGTCGCAAGTCTATCCATTTTAGGGTGTCTACAATTACCATCAAGGATAACCAATTATGTATCCACACATGACCGATATGCATATCTCTAAAACTCGCATAATACCAACAATCTCCCCCTTTGGCATTGATGGCAAAAACTTTTGATACTCATCTCAAAAATCTTATCATAATCAAAATGCTCAAAATTCAAAATGTTGTCATACATATACATACATACTACAACTCATATTCAAACCATACCCCCCCTTACATTATGTATGAAAAAAAAATAATAAGATAAAGGAAATGAAAATAATCAAAGAGATATATGTGAAGAAGAAAGTGTTACCATGAGAAAAACATGAACTAGGAGCAAGCACCCAAAAGCCAACAGAAAGAGAAGAATATTTTGAAAGGGGAAAAGAAAAGAAAAAACCCTTGTGATATCATGAAGATGGAAAATCGAGAGAGAGAGAGAGAGAGAGAGAGAGAGAGAGAGAGAGAGTAGCTCATTTACAATAACTCCAAAGAGTGGAAATAAGAGAGGAGAGTATCTCTTTTATAGAGATGAGGAGAGGAGTTACCAAGTAACTCACCAATCTATGAACGCCAACATCCATAATAGGTGTGTGCAAAGTGTCAAGATTCTCTTAAGAAGGATTATCTAATTTCCCTATTAAAAAAATTATAAAATATGACATGTCCTCCCACTTGGACTAGAGAAAAAAATACATATAGGGATTCTAGAGAAATCTCCTAATTTGATAAATAAATACAAGGAAAGATTAAATATTCTAACACTCCCCCTTAATCTTTACTTGGGGAGTTTACATCAATGGGAATTAAACCCAAATTTTACAATGAATTTTGAACTACATCTTTACAATAGAATTTTATTATCTTTAATTGGAGCTAAATCAAAGTCTTCACATAGTCTCCTTTAACCATAGGTACAATTGGTACTTCATATTGGATATAGCTTAGAGAATTTAATTGTTCCTTTGGAAGGGTCCATGATATATCACTTGAATCAAATAATAGAAAAACCCAAAGTAGATTTTCCATTGTTGGGATCTACCCTTGATACAAATCAGTATACCTTTGAAAATAAACTCATAATGTGTATCATAAAATAATTCAACTTTACGGATATTTTATAATTTAAAATAAGATTGATGAGGGTTAGAAATGAATCCATGAGAAATCATAAAAAGTGCAATGAAGCTAACATGATATCAAGATAAACCATATTCTCAAAATCCCAAAATGAACAAGCGAGTTACAATAGACATTATCAATGCTCTAATAAAAGAAACATACTAATGCACAAATGACCATAGACAAGGCCAACTAATGAGACATGCATTAACACTGCATTAATCACATGGATATAGACAATCCACTATTGAGTCATCTCACTACAAGTGAATGGGTCATGACTCTGTCAGCTACATGACCCGTGATCTAAGCAATGAAGAATGCAATACATGATCACAATAGTAGAATTTGCATAGAAATATGAGAGAGACAAAGATAAATTAGTAGAACATGTGACTCAAATACCAAATCAACCTATGATATGATTTTCCAAACATGTCTAGAGTCATGAACTAGAATCAAAGAACCATTAATGAGATAAGAGATTTAAATCAAAATAATGAGAAACTTTAACAATTTGAGCTTTGCTACCTTTTCATTGGGATGAAAATAATTTGGATAGATCATAATTAGTACCAAGAGATGTTAATCCAAAATTGAAAAGAAACTAATGACATATGCTATATAATAATTTGTTCTAAGGATTATGAGTGTTAAAACAACATATTGCCTTGTAAAAATATGATAAATACAAAACAATTTAAGAAGGATTTCAAGAACATCATCCTCATTAGGAGGAAAAAAAGATCAAGTTGATAAACATCAAAAAAAGTAAGTGTGTACAAATCAGTGGATGGATGGAAACTCCACGGCTCCCTATGAAAGATAAGGTAACTAGGAACTAGATAAACTGAAGATCTTGTATAGTTAACCTTGAAAAATGGGCACCCTGCACAACTTACCAAAAAAGATGCAACTATGTGAATACAAATAGATGGTATGAAACCATGAAAATGCTAATAAGTGCATATAAATAGTGATGACATGTAACTGATTGAGTGTTTGATAATGCTAAGTTAAAGATAATGGAAGGCATTAAATCAGTTAATGGTTTGTCTTTTCATTGATGTCAACTTGATATCATCTGTACGGTCATGTATAAAATGCCAAAGACTTCAGAGAATAAATAGAACAAAGGTTATGCCTTTAGCAATGCATAAAAGTCAAGTATTCACTAAGTGATAGATAACACCGACGGAGTGGACACCATCGATAAAGGCAAAGAAGAAAAGTAATAGTGATACCCGACAAGCAGAAGATAGTGTTTCCCAATGAAGCAAACCACGTGATGCCCGATGAGATAAAAATAGAGTTGCCTGACGGATGGAGATCCCAAAGATAAATGGAGTCACACCAACGGAACTAACAGTTGTAACCAATGACAAACTAAAGAGTTGATCGATGGAACAGAGGGTTCAGAAAATGAAAAAATATCTAGCTGGCGAGAGCTAAAGATAGAATTAACTGGTTGTTTTCTTTGTTTTATTCAACCAGAGTTAAGTGATTGATTTAAGGAAGATTTGTACAATTGGCATAAAGATAACTATGAGAAAAATTAGGAGTTATGCTTTAAATCAAATTGGCTGGATTGTTTTTCATGCCAAAAATCAAGAATCAAGAATCAAGAAACAATGAATATCATGTCTATATAAGAGACAAGTTTAATTCATTTCCGTATCACATGAAAAGGGGATTAAGGGGAGTGAATAGAAAGAGGATGCTAAGAAGAAACTGATAAAGAATAACTTCATACAGTACTGATCAATCAAGCTGAAGGAGAGCTAAGGAATTCTACAGACACCGATGAACAGTGAGCATAGCATCACAGAGCAGAAAGTATGAAGCACAAAAGAATTGAATTGATACATTGATCAGAGAGGTAATGTACTTAAATAGATTTGAAAATCTAAAATTTAAGTTACATTAGAAATAGGTCATTTTGTTTCAGTTTAACCATTGAAGCATCAAGTCTCTTAACAGAGAAGGACTTAACAATCTTCTATATATTGAGGTACGTCCCAAGGAGTGCCAAAAAGGTTGATTCATGAAATTAGCATTGGATATGCCCGATGCCTATTGATGGCCTAAGAGAGAGGCTGATTCAAGGATGGCAGCATTAGATGTCCGATACTAAGTGACAACCTATATGTGTAAAATCCTCTAACAAGGTCACACCTAATAGTGTGTTTGTAACCTTTAACAGGGTTGGCTCTTAACAGGGCTCACTTTAGAAGAGTAAAAATGTGGGGTACCGGTCCTGGTGGTTTTTTCCCTTAATAGGGTTTCCACATTAAAATCCATGTGTTATGTGTGTATATTTTATTACTTTATTATTTTACATTTCACATATGCATTTTTGGATTTATCGGTATACTCTACATATTTACTGTATTTCAATAAATAGTTATACTACTTATCGATAATCAAGGAGATTAAGGATAGACAAGGAAAACTGACAATCAGTTAATTATTATAAGTATTTCATGGCATGCATCTTGTAGGGACATAATAATCTGAGGTTTATTTGATTGGTGGTTAGATTATGGATAAGTTTTTGAGGCCACTGATTCACCCCCCCTCTCAGTTATTACTTACAATTGGTATCAGAGCTTGTGTGCTTAAAAGGAAGGTTTCAAGACCTAATTCAAAGATCATAAGATGAACAAACGAGATGTACCCAAGTTGAACAAAGATAATTTTGCTTTATGGCAAAGCAGGATAAGACTCCACTTATCAGGTATTGGTAATGATGTTGCGCAATTACTTGAAACTAAATATGTGTTGCCCACAAGAGCACCAACAGTTGAATAAATGAGAGAGAAGCATGAACATAATGGCATGATGATAGAGCTTACTTCCTCACTCTCCAATGCTGAATTTGAAGATGTCAAATAATGCAAAACTGCAAAGCAGGCAAAGCAGATGTGGGACAAATTGAAGCTTGTACATGGTGGTGACAAAAATGTTTTGAGAGCCAATGTAGAAAGCCTTAGAGGAAAGTTTGATGATCTCAAAATGAAAGAAGGAGAAAACGTCACTCAGTACAACATGAAAATTAAAGAGGTAGTCAATGCTATTTGAGGATTTGGAGGTGTGCTAGAAGAAGATATCATGGTAAGTAAAATTCTAAGAACCTTACTGCCTACTTATGCTATTAGAGTATCTGCCATTCAAGAAATGAGAGCAGTAGAAAATAGAAATGTTACTCTAGATAGTTTAATTGGAAGACTGATTTCATTTGAGATGAATAACTTTGATAATAGTATCTTACCAAACATAGAGTCTGCATTTAAAACTTCTATGAGAATAAGTAAATCAAGTCACAAAAACACTAAGAGAAAAGATAGTGATAGTGAAAGTGAAGAAGATGATCTTGATGAAATAGAAGCACTTATGGCCAGAAGAATGCAGAGAGGCAAAGGTAAATACAAAGGTAAATTACCACTTGTTTGTTTTAACTACAAAGAGATTGGACATTTTTCTGCAAGATGTACAAACAAAAGAAAAGATGATAGAAGTAATGACAGATATTTTATGAAGAAGTATGACAGAGGTGATTACAGAAGCTACCGATAATCAGAAAGAAGAGATACCCAAGACTATAAGGACAAAGGAAAGAAGGTCAGCTACCTAGAAAAATGCAAGGATGATGATACTGACATTGAATCTGATGAAGACATCGAGATGGTGTTTGTGGTTGTAAAGGATGATTCAGATGATGATGAAGAAAGGTATGTAGAAACATCTCTCATATCTAAAATTGGAAAAAATGATGTTTGGATCATAGATAGTGGATGCACTCATCATATGACCAGTGATAAGCAAAAGTTTGAGACTTTTGAATACTACAAGGGTGGCTCAGTAAGAATTGGAAATGACACACCTTGTCCAGTTGAAGGTAGAGGAACAATAATGTTGAATAACCAGATAAAATGTGAAAATGCTTATTGGGTAAATGGATTGAATTATAATATATTGAGTGTTTCTCAGTTGAATAATT
>MU227120.1:2196814-2208784 GCA_018584345.1 Thuja plicata | reverse complement strand
ATGATCAAGATAATGTGCAAGGTGATGAAGAACAAAATGAAGATCAAAATAATGATCAAGCTGATAGACAAAGAACTATACCTATACTTGCAAGATATGTAAGAAGGAACCATCCAGAGGTCCAGATCATAGGAGATAAGAAAGGTGGTACAAGAACAAGAAGTAGGTCTTTAAACTCAAATTGTTTAATTTGTGAGTTTGATCCAAAATCTATCAACACTGCACTAGATAATGAGGAAAGGAGAAGTGCTATGAATGATGAGATTGAGAAAATTAAGAAGAAAAAAACATGGTCACTTGTGCCAAGACCAGATGACAAGAATGTCATCGGTACAAAATGGATATTCAAGAATAAGCTGAACAAGAATGGAGAAGTCGCAAGGAACAAAGAAAGACTAGTATGCAAAGGGTATGCACAAGAGGAAGGTATAAACTATGGAGAGACCTTTGCAACCATTTCTAGGCTAGAAGGAGTAAGGATATTACTTTTTTATGTTAAATTCAAAGGATTCAAGGTATACCAAATTGATGTCATGTCAACATTCCTAAATGGAATACTTGAAGAAGAGGTATACATTGAACAACCAAAAGGGTTTGTTGATCCAAACAAGAAGGACATGGTATGTAGACTTCAAAAATCCTTGTATGGATTGAAACAAGCTCCAAGAGCCTGGTATGAATGAATTCATTCCTATCTAATGAGCACAGAGTTCGAGATGTCTATGTTTGGAGAGAAAAATTTCTTTCTTGGTCTCCAGATCATGCAACAATGAGAAGGTATTTTCATTCAACTATCCAAGTACATCAAAGAGGTCCTGAAAATATTCAAGATGGAAGAATCCAAACTAGTTGGAACACCGATGGCTACTGGATGTAAGTTGATAAAAGAGGAAAAAGATAACAGAGGTAAATTAGATTTTGTACAGATCAATGATTGGAAAACTCATGTATGTTGTACACACTAGACCAGATATTGCACATGCAGTGGGAATTGTTGCTAGATTTTTTTCTAACCCCAGGGAATCACATATGACTGCTATAAAAAGAATTCTAAGATATCTGAAGAATACTAAGGAATTTGGCTTGTGGTATAGAAGAGAAGGAAAATTTGAACTAAAGGTGTTTACCGATGCTGATTGGGTTGGAAATCTTGATGACCGGAAGAGCACAATTGGAGGAGCATTCTTTATGGGTGACAGACTTGTCACATGGATTAGCAAGAAGCAGGGATGCATCTCACAGTCTACTACAGAAGCAAAATATGTTGTTGTTGCTGCAAATTGCTCAAATATTGCATGGATCAAACAATTGCTGGAAGGTATGCATATGAAGATGTTAGAACTAGTGACTATCTATTGTGATAACACCAGTTCAATAAACATTTCCAAGAATTCAGTCATGCATGCAAAGACTAAACACATTGCCATAAAGTATCATTACTTGAGAGAAGAAGTTCAAGAAAAAGAGGTGATACTTGAGTATGTGCAATCAAAAGAACAATTGGCCGATATCTTCACCAAGCCACTACCCAAGGATACATTTGAGTACCTAAGAAAGAGACTAGGGGTCAAACCCTTGTCTACCAGTCAATAAAAGACTGAAGGCTACATCAGACGACTTATTATTAGAATATCATTCATGTTTATACAAGTAAAGAGAAGAACTTCAAAGGTACATCTATATACAGATAGGTATATATCAAAACTGAGCACCATAGAATATTGTTGTATTGCTGATGGATAAGGGAAATTCAAGGAATATATTATGGATAGGAGGAAAATGATTGTTTGACATGAATGTCAGATACTTGTAAAATATTTGTTTGGCATTGTTGTCAAAGGGAGAGAGTTTATCCATATTATCATAGTCTTCAGAAAAAGAAGAAAGATTATCTATTGTCAGATTACTCCAATAGGGAGAGATCATATCCATAGGGAGAGAACTTGTATGAAGGAGTTAATACAAAGGAAGAGTTGCTGACAAGAAAAAAAGACATCACAAAAGAGAGAACAGTCAAAGGAGAAAAATTGACATAAGAAGAAGATTCAACACATTAGTAAACTGAAAGATGCAAGAATTAAATCTAAGATAAAACAAAGCTTACCAGCGGTCAGACATTTTTATCGGTTATCAAAACAAACTGTTTGGTAGTTTGATGAATCTCAACAGTTGTATTTCATATTGTATTAGAAATAGTATAGTATGATATTATAAGTTTGTTACCATTAATGCCAAAGGGAGAGATTGATGACATGTAACTGATTAAGTATTTGATAATGTTAAGTTGAAGATAATGCAAGGCATTCAATCAATTAATGGTTTGTATTGTCATTCATTTCAACTTGATGTCATCTATATGGTCATGTATAAAATGCCAAAGACTTCAGAGAATCAATGAAACAAAGGTTATGCCTCGAGCAATGCATAAAAGTCAAGTATTCACTAAGTGACAGATAACACCGATGGAGTGCACACCATCGGTAAAGGCAAAGAATAAAAGTCACAGTGATACCCGACGAGAAGAAGATAATGTTGCCCGATGAGCTAAAAATAGAGTTGCCCGACGGATAGAGATCCCAAAGCTAACTGAAGTCACACCGACAAAACTGACAGTTGTAACTGATGACTAACTGAAGAGTTGACCAACATAACAGAGGGTTCAAAAAATGACAAAATATCTAGCTGGCAAGAGCTAAAGATAGACTTAACTGGTTATTTTCTTTGTTTTCTTCAACCAGAGTTAAGTGATTGATTTAAGGAAGATTTTTATAGTTTGCATAAAGATAACTACGAGACAAATCAAGAGTTATGCTTTAAATCAAATTGGTTAGATTGTTTTTCACTCCAAAAATCAAGAATCAAGAATCAAGAAATAGTGAATATCATGTCTATATAAGTGACAAGTTTAATTCATTTTCGTATCACATGAAAAGGGGATTAAGGGGAGTGAATAGAAAGAGGATGCTAAGAATAAATTGATGAAGAATAACTTCATACAGTACTAATCAATCAAGCTGAAGGAGAGCTAAGGAATTCTGCAAACACCGATGAATAGTGAGCACAGTATCACAGAGCAGAAAGTATGGAGCACAAAAGAATTGAATTGATACATTGATCAGAGAGTTAATGCACTTAAATAGATCTGAAAATCTACAATTCAAGTTGCATTAGAAACATGTCATTTTGTTTCAGTTTAACCATTGAAGCATCAAGTCTCTTAACAGAGCAGGACTTAACAGTCTTCTATATATTGAGATACATCCCAAGGAGTGCCAAAAATGTTGATTCATGAAAGTAGCATTGGATATGCCTGATGCCTATTGGCGGTCTAAGAGAGAGGCTGATTCAAGGATGGCAACATTAGATGCCCGATACTAAGGGACAACCTATATGTGTAAAATCCTCTAACAAGGTCACACCTAACAGTGTGTTTGTAACCTTTAACAGGGTTGGCTCTTAACAGGGCTCACTTTGGAAGAGTGAAAATTTGGGGTACCGGTCCCAGTGGTTTTTTCCCTTAATAGGGTTTCCACATTAAATTCCATGTGTTATGTGTGTATGGTTTATTACTTTACTGTTTTACATTTCACATATGCATTTATGGATTTATCGGTATACTCTGCATATTTATTGTATTTCGGTAAATAGTTATACTACTTATCGGTAATCAAGGAGAATAAGGACAGACAAGGAAAATTGACAATCAGTTAATTATTATAAGTATTTCATGGCATGCATCTTGTAGGGACATAATAATCTGAGGTTTATTTGATTGGTGGTTAGATTAAGGATAAGTTTTTGAGGCCACTGATTCACCCCCCCCCCCCTCTAAGTTATTAGTAACAAAATAGATGGTATAAAACCATACTAAGATTGATAGAAATAAATGCTAATCAATAAAATCAATAATGATACTCATGAAGTAAATATTGGTAGATGACTCACAATACTTGAACAAACTAAAATAAGCAATGACATAGTTTGCATTAGATAGCACATATTCTATAAAACTAAATATAAAGTTAATATAATTGAAAAAAAACATCAACAAAAGATAATTGAAGAGAAAGAAATTGCTCCCTTTGAAACAAATTTAATTTTATGCTAAGGGGAAGTAACATTGGAACTCGATGCTGAATTTGAAACATCTAACGGGTTAGAAACATTATAATGAACTGTAAAAGCATGATGAGTTTGATTAACATTATTCTTATTATAATGAGATTGTTGATTATTTTGATTCATGGGTTTCTTATCATTTTGCTTTTTAAAGCAATTGTTAGTCACATGACCTTTTCCACAATAAGTGCAATGGGGTTTATATTTAACTTAATTTCGGGAATAAGCATAGACTTGATTTAAATAAAAAGAATTTTTTTTTAGGATTGGACAAAATCACCTTAGAAATAGTGACAAACACTCTTCAAATAATTTAAAAATGAGATTTAACTTAATGTTAACAAACATTTAATTGATTAAATATTGATGTAAAAAAAATTTAAATTTTTGTTAAAGTTTAAAAATAATTAAATTTAAGTGATAAACATAAAATTAAATCTTAAATTGGATTATTAAAAAGTTGTAAGAATAATATTTTAACATTGAAAAAGCACCAATTTAAGTAAATATATTAAAACTATATGAATTTGAGAATGAAAGTTCAAAAATAATAATCATAAACAATGAATTAAATTATTTAAAAAATAAGATTAAATGATTTTTAAGGAGAATCAAAGGATATTCAAATATATTCTAAGCTTAGATAAGTGACAGAAATGCAAGAGTTTAGAAATAATAAAACTAGAGCTTGCAAAAGAAGTTACAAAGATCAGAAGACTGCAAAGAAAGTGGTCAAGAAAACCAAATAACACGCAAATTGAAATAATAACCCCCTAGGTACAGATAAGAATTGGCGTAATGAAGAAAAAGGAAGATCGCGAAAAGAACAACAAGGAAGGGAAGAGAGGAGTTACACAGGAAGGGAGATGGAGCCAAAGCATGTTGCACGATGAAGTTGTGAGGAGTGGGCTGAAAGGAGGGAATGAGAAGCTACGTGGAGTGAAGGAGAAGCTATGAAGTGGGCTTCAAAGACAACTAAGTGAGAAATGAAGGGAGGTGAGAAGGAGCAGCCTAGCTGCGTAATCACCTATGATTTTTTAAATATGGATCACTCCTCTCTTTGATAGCTCTATCCAATCACAAAGTTATCACAATAAGAGACACAATGTTATACATTCAATTCTATTGCTTAGATGTTCTTACAGTTGACCTAAACCTCTAATTTCACCTAGCGCAAGGGATTAAGGGAGAGAAGGAATACAAGGGTGGAGGTAGTAGCGAAGGAAGATGAGGGAAGTGTTGCGTAGGAAGGAAGATAAGATGGAAGTTGCACAGGGTAGAGGAGAGAATTGATGTTGCGTGAGGGAGGGGGAAGACAATAGAAAACACAATAAGATGCCTTGAGAATCAAAGAGGAGGACAAGAAAAAGGAAAATTTGTGCAAAACAAAGAGAGAATAAGTTGCTAAATGCTGAATGAATAAATGATAAGACGTATAAGAATAGAGAAAATATTTATAGTATATATAAATAATGATAACAAAGATATTAATAAAAACCAGAGATATGGTAATAACAAAGATATATCACAAAGATAAGTGTTCCATTCATTCTCATGAGAGATGGGTTCGTGTGAACCACTACTCATGAATCGTGGGTCAATGAGTTTGACTCAAAAAACTACACAGTTGAATCCTGATAGCAATATCACAAAGATATATCAGCCAAGGAAGCATTCAAAACTCAGAGAAACAAGATTACAAAGATGTAAAATAACAAAGATATGCTTGCAAAACAAATAATATAAACCTACATGCACAGAGATATCTAAAAAGAAATCTGAGATATTATTATTTGAATCTTGTAATAAAAAACACCATAAAAACTACAAATGAAAACTTATTAAAAATGATTAATCCTACAAACTTATTAAAAATGATTAGATTAAAATCCGCACAAAACAAGAGAGCAAAATATTTAAAACCTTGTAGTTTTGCTGAAATAGGTGTAAAGAAAGTGCAGATTGCAATGGGTTTGGTTGAAACTAGCCAAACCCAAAAAAAAATTAAATGCAACTCTCTGGTAGCAAGCTGACCAAAGAGGGTTAGAGAAAATAAGAATGCAAAAATATGCAACACAAGAGTTATAAAATCAAGCTCAAGCTTCTCTTTCAAACAAGAGTCTCCAAAGGCGTGCTCCAAAGAATGACAACCTTCAATACTACACTTAAAGAAGGATTAGCAACCCAAGCTCTGATACCATGAAAGAAAAAATAACAAGAGCAAGGAAATGAAAATAGTCCAAGAGAGATATGTGAAGAATAAATTGTTAGCATGATAAAAGCATGAACTAGGAGCAAGCACCCAAAAGCCAATACAAGGAGACAAGAATATTTTGAAAGGGAAAAAGCAAAGAAAAACTTCTTGTGATATTATGAAGATGGAAAAGCCTGAGAGAGAGAGAGAGAGAGAGAGCTCATTTACAATGAATCCAAAGAGTAGAAATAAGAGAGGAGAGCATCTCTTTTATAGATATAAGGAGAAGATTTACCAAGTAACTCACCAATCTATGAATTCTAACATCCATAATAGGTGTGTGCAAAGTGTCAAGATCCTCTTAAAGAGGATTATCTAATTTTCTTATTAAAGGAATTACAAAATATGACATGTCCTCCCACTTGGACTAGAGGAAAACATACAAGAAGAGATTCTACAGGAATCTCTTAATTAAATAAATAAATACAAGGAAAGATTAAATATTCTAACAACATGCCTCACAACTAGCTATTTTCATCTCTCACATCATTCTCCTATATAATACAATATTCTCCCCCTTTTTATCAACAACGACAAAAGATTATAGCTACTTACTGGAATTATATTTTGTCAAAAACATCCCTGAAATTTGACTTTGCAATCTCTAATGACTTTTCCAATTATTGTAAGTGCTCCATAGATAAAATCTGTCCATGTATAACCGATGTTTTTCCTCCCATATCATCCAAAGTATTCACCTCTTGTAGACTTAGGATTATCTCTGCATCACTCACATTTTGTTGCATAGGGTCTATGGTGGGAGCTAGATAAGTCTGCAACTCCATAAGAGATTTTTTTTTCTTGCTCAGCCTGCAACTTCTTCATGTTGTATGAAATCACTTTCACCTTAGCACTGTATGTTGAAACTGAACTAGTTAGGAGATCAAACTTTGTAACCAATGTACCAAGCTCATGTTGGGCTTCCTCTTTTTCCTTCTCAAGATCCTATGTAAAAGATGTAAACTTTGAAACCTTTACAAGTATTTGTCCTATCTCCTGTAGAATTTCCTTCATTTTATGTACTAGAACTGCAAGTGACTCTTTTTCCACTGATATGATCTTCTTGAACTTGTCATCTCGTTGCTTCTCATATTCTTTCATTTCTAACTTCATATGTGTATTCTCCAAGTTAGGTACTTGATAAAAAACAACCTTGACCAATATACCCAATTTCTCAATTGGATTATCTTGTTCGTCATATACTACATTAGGTACTAAACTCCTAATGATTTTTCTGGCTTGTTTTAGTATTTTGACCTTTTTCTTTCCATTCACTTTGTATCTTTTAGCTTTCTCCTTGAGTTTATCAGAAATTTTTAATAGCTATTTAGGGCTCATATTAGTAATTTCCATAGTTGTTTGCATTTCTTCATCTTCAAATTCTTCTTCATCTTCTTCAGAAATAATTGGATTTTTTATTTTTCTCTTCTTCACTGTACTTCCTTCACCGGTTAGACTTAATTTCCTCTTCACTAAAAGTATATCCTCATCATCCTTATATTCTGTCACTTCCTTAGCAATTTGCACTTTTGGTTCTTTAACATCAGTTTGAGCTTCAATGTTCTGTGTGAACTCTGGAATATCAAAGATAACATTATCTATGACATTATTAACCTCTTCATTTTCTCTCTTGTGCTTTTCTATCAGCTTCAACCGATTCATGTTTAGCAATAGTTGTTAGAATAGGTAAGACCTTATTCTCCCAAGAACACCTGCATGCAAACCTATTACATGGAAGAAGCAAAGTACAGAAGATGGGAAAAACTATAGAGGCCAAAAAGCCAGAGGAGACATCATATGCACAAGAAAACAATATATTAACAATATGTTTTAAGATGTTACAATGAGATGTGAAAACTCCTTTTGAAAAACAAAGAGGTGAATCCTTATAAAAGGAATCACAAAACCCTAAAAGGAAAAACCTAAGGTTAGCTTAAGCAACTAGAGTGAATAGGTGAGTTAGTAATTAGATCATACTGATTTAATTAATAACCCAAGAGACTATTACTCTAACACCCCCCCTTAAGATAAGCTTAGGGAGAAACAAAAGCTTAGGAGACTACTGCAGAAAGCAGGAAAGAAGGGTCCCGACAACAAGGCCTGATCAGGTACCCAAGTATAAGAAATAAACGAGATGAAGAAAACTAAGCCTCCAATCTAGGAAAAGTCCCAAAGAAAGGAACAAGAAAGAGCAAGAAGAATCTATGAAGCATGAAGCTGTAAACACTGTCAAAAGTAACTGCTGGAACCCCCACAGAAAAATTACATGACCAGGTAAAGAAGACAAAGTCTGAAGAGCTCATCAATCGAACCTGAGAAGCAATAGAACCAACAGGAGAACCCCCCCCCATAATGTTGAATAGGGAGAGGGGTGATAGGAACACTGAAATGCAATGCCAGAAACATCTATAGAAAGAAGAATCAGGAACACCAATAGTGCAACAAAAGTACAAGCACAGAATAAAGGGCAGTGCCACTGACACACAATATGGGCTAATATCATGGAAGGTACACTCACTTAACAAAGGTGGATGAGCAAAAAATGACAAAATATCATAACCCCCCATGGCACTTTATAACTAAGTGCAAGTATAAACAAACAAACACAAGGTGCTCAAAATCCTAGATATGCAAGAGTAGGAACTTTATCTCAGTGCGTTTACAGAAAAGAAAATGCTACAGAAGGGAAGCATACAATGCTCAGAAGTTAAAAAGAAGAGTGAGCCAGAAGAATAGAAGAAGAGATCCCAGGACCTGTAGAACCCAAGTAATCCGCCAGAGTGTGAAAGAGAAAATCTTAGAGGAGAGAGAACCTAGAGAAAAATCTAGAAAAATGACCCCTGCAATTGAAAAGCTCACTAAACTAGCTTTTTGACGATATCTGGTTTGCCAAAAATAGAGTTCAGATGAGAAAGATATAGCTTCCAGAAGATAGAAAATAGACATCAAAATTTGAAGAAAAAAATACTATCAAAATGGTAGAACACAAAACCTCAACCTCCATCATCATAAAGTGCTCGGAAAGATCTTTCTGACAATATATGGAAGTCAAAAAAATACCCCCGTATGCTCAAGATAGAGTGAAAATAGTGCAGGAGGGTCAAAAAGGCTCCAAAAATAGGTTTAAAGTCCCTAGGGTTGAAAAAAAATGTGCCCCTGGGTGCATTTTGCGTGCAGGGGCTAAACTTGAGCCACTGGTCATGCATATGACTATCGTGGGGCAAAAAGAAGCCTGTGGGGCTAAACCCATGCTGGGCGGCGCTGCAAGAAGCAAAGCCGGGTGGAGCAGAGGGTGTCAAAGCGGGGTGGCGCAGCAGGCAAAGGGCGCCAGTGCGGAGGCTGGCGGGGCCGGTGGTGGCAGAGCATAGGGCGGTGAGGGCCAATGGTAGTGGGGGCCTCGCGGTGGGCAGAGCAGGCCATGGGCGCTGGAGGCGCTGCCGGTGGGAGCCGGACTGCGGTGGTGCAGTGGTGGCACCCAAACATTTGCACTAACAAAATTTTTAAATGCTTAAAAACATTTTTAAAATATGTGTTTTTTAATTTTTTCTCAGTTTCCATGCCCGTACGACACTGAAAACTAAATTTTTTTGCCTCGGAGGCAGGTTGTCCAAAATGGACAAATTTTATATGGATTCTGGGGTTTTTGGGTGCTTTGAGTGCAACGATAATGTCTGTTTGAGCCCAAAATGACCAGAAACAAAGGTACCCCTAAATCCACACAAAAAATTTCTGAAAGACCAGAAAAACCCTCAGCTTCTGAAACACTTCGACAAAATATGAACAGTGAGCAACAATATGACTCTGATACCATGTTAGAATAGGTAAGACCCTATTCTCCCAAGAACACCTGCATGCAAACCTGTCACATGGAAGAAGCAAAGTACATAAGACAGGAAAAACTATGGAGGCCAAAAAGCCAGAGGAGACATCATATGCACAAAAAAACAATATATTAACAATATGTTTCAAGATGTTACAATGAGATGTGAAAACTCCTTTTGAAAAACAAAGAGGTGAATCCTTATAAAAGGAATCATGAAACCCTAAAAGAAAAAACCTAAGGTTAGCTTAAGCAACTAGAGTGAATAGGTGAGTTAGTAATTAGATCATACTAATTTAATTAATAACCCAAGAGACTATTACTCTAACACCCCCCTTAAGATAAGCTTAGGGAGAAACAAAAACTTAGGAGACTACTGCAGAAAGCAGGAAATAAGGGTCCCAACAATAAGGCCTGATTAGGTATCCAAGTACAAGAAATAAATTAGATGAAGGAAACTAAGCCTCTAATCTAGGGAAAGTCCCAAAGAAAGGAACAAGAAAGAGCAAGAAGCATCTCCGAAGCATGAAGCTGTAAACACTGTCAAAAGTAATTGCTGGAACCCCACTGAAAAAGTGCATGACCAGGTAGAGAAGACAAAGTCTGAAGAGCTGATCAATCAAACCCGGGAAGTAATAGAACCAATAGGAGAACCCCCCCCCATAATGCTGAACAGGGAGAGGGGTGATAAGAACATTGAAATGCAATGCCAGAAACATCTATAGAAAGAAGAATTAGGAACACCAACAGTGCAACAAAAGTACAAGCACAGGATAAAGGGCAGTGTCACTGACACACAACATGGGCTAATGTCATGGAAGGTACACTCACTTAACAAAGGTGGATGAGCTTAAAATAAGAAAACATCATAACCCCCCTTGGCACTTTATAACTGAGTGCGAGTACAAATAAACAAACACAAGATGCTCAAAATCCTAGATATGCAAGAGCAGGCACTTTATCTCAGTGCATTTACAGAAAATAAAATGCTACAAAAGAAAAGCATACAATGCTCAGAAGTTAGAAAGAAGAGTGAGCCAGAAGAACAGAAGAAGAGATCCCAGGACCTGTAGAACCCAAGTAATCTGATAGAGTGTGAAAGAGAAAACCTCAGAGGAGAGAGAACCTAGAGCAAAATCTAGAAAAAAGACCCCTACAGCTAAAAAGCTCACTGAACTAGCTTTCCAACGATATCTGGTTTGCCAAAAACAGAGTTTGGATGAGCAAGATATGGCTCTTGAAAGGTAGAAAATAGATATCAGACTTTGACAAAAAAAATACTGTCAAAATGGAAGAACCCAAAACCTCAACCTCCATCATCGAAGAGTGCTCGGAAAGATCTTTTTGACGATATATGGAAGTCAAAAAAATACCCCTGTATGCTCAAGATAGAGCGAAAATAATGTGGGAGGGTCAAAAAGGCTCCAAAAATAGGTTTAAAGCCCCTGGGGCTGAAAAAAATGTGCCCCTGGGTGCATGGTGCGCGCAGGGGGCTAAAATTGAGCCACTGGTCATGCATATGACTGTCGCGGGGTTGAAAGAAGCCTGTGGGGCTAAGCCCCCGCTGGGCGGCGCTGCGAGCAGCAAAGCCGGGTGGAGCAGAGGGTGCCAGAGCGGAGTGGCGCAGCGGGTGGAGGTTATCAGTGTGGAGGCCGGTGGGGCCAGTGGTGGTAGAGCATAGGGCAGTGGGGGCCGATGGTGGCAGTGCGTAGGGCGGCGGGGGCTGCGCGGTGGGCGGAGTGGGCCATGGGCGCCGGAGGCACTGCCGGTGGAAGCC
>MU227120.1:2179861-2196400 GCA_018584345.1 Thuja plicata | reverse complement strand
AACACCTACATGCAAACCTGTCACATGGAAGAAGCAAAGTACAGAAGACAGGAAAAACTATGGAGGCCAAAAAGCCAGAGGAGACATCATATGCACAAGAAAACAATATATTAACAATATGTTTCAAAATATTATAACGAGATGTGAAAACTCCTTTTGAAAAAAAAAGAGGTGAATCCTTATAAAAGGAATCATGAAACCCTAAAAGGGAAAACCTAAGGTTAGCTTAAGCAACTAGAGTGAATAGGTGATTTAGTAATTAGATCATACTTATTTAATTAATAACCCAAGAGACTATTACTCTAACAATAGTCACAGACTTTACAAACTTTGTCACTAAATCTACTATCTCACCTCTCACCAATTATGTTTCTCCAATGAGAATTATTGTAACTCTGTTTTTGGTCTTACATTCTTCTCTTAATGCTTCCACTATCAACTCTATCTGTTCGGTAGAAAATTTAGGTTTTCTACCAATATCCCATATGCTTAGGTGTTTTCCATGGCTAGGTGTACTGGCAACCTAGCCTACTAAAAAGTCAACACATATTTTACCATTTTTGGGAAGATGAAAAACACATTTTTTTTACAACGTCACTTTTTGACCGCTCATGATCCTAAACATACCATTTTTCTCCTATTCATGGGGGTTTTTGTCACTATCATGAGGGCCCCGTGTTAAAATGATCTAGTCGACCCTTTAAAAGAATTATAATAAGAAAAATGCGGCCTATTTATTTTGATTTTAAAACCCAATTACGGTTACATATAAGTTTAATGTGATCGAGGTTTTAATTCAAAAACCATATATGCATTAAGGCTCAAATTTTGTGACTTGTAATATGTTAAGGTTATTTGAATTTTCAAATAACCCAAACATGTTACCTACATTTCTGGGGGGTTTTTTAGGTTAGTAACTTTTGTGTTCATCATCTTGGTGTGAATACCATGGAGATGTGTATCTAGGTGGACCTCTATTACTGTAAACAAGGATAATGACCTTGGAAACCATCAATATAGTGAAGTTTCTATACACTAAGGAAATATAGGTGGGGGTTTCTGCTTGGTATGCAAGATATTTGTCCACCCCTTTCTTAATGTACAATCATAAGGAAAATGACCCAATAGGCTCAAGTAGGACTTAAGGACTAAGTGGTTTCAATGGTCCTTCATTGTTATGATTAATAATGAAATGGATTCAGGGAAATGATCTAGTGATGCAAGATAAATGATTAAAATAAGCTAAATTAAGTAGTTTTAGGAAAATATAGTCTGACAGAAATAGAAAGGAACTTGCAATGACCAGAAACAAAAAGCTTTAAATTGTAATAACCTAAGATTTGAATTTGAAGCTATTATATGAGGAACAAAATGACTTGGGTGTTTATTTCTAGGGAAAAAGAAGCCTGTAGCATTTTATTTCTTGGGAATCTACAAATATGACTGACAATTCCATAGATCTCGATCTTTTTGGATCTATTCAAATAGTTGAACCACTATACCCACACAAAGAAAAATAGGAAAATGATTATGGAAAGGGATTTTACTTGGTCAACCCCTTGTTTAGGAATAAACCTTGAAAATGGAATAAGATTGCATAAAGGAAAGTAAATATGAAGGTAAATATTAGATCTACCTTTCCAATATCTTCATGAATGAATATTGAGATCACAAATATTCATAAAGATGATTGAATGTCACTTGAATTGAAGTTGTCGATATTGAAATTTAGAATGGAATCAAGGATGTCTTTACAAATGCAGGGATCTATTAATGCCACTCCTAGATCTTTGATGTTTTTATACTTGACTGAACACGTGCTATGAAATACGAATGAATAAGGTTGGACAAAGGATCTTCTTTGTTTCTTGAGAACTTGTCTACTTGGCCATCTTGGGAGAGAAGCCTGCTACAATAGAGAAGATTGCTTTCAAATTTCCTTGGATGGTTGGAGAGAGACTAGATCTTGGATGCTTTTCTTCAAATCTTGAATTAGCTTGATTTCTTTAATGAAAAAATATGTATTATGGATCTTAGTTGTGGTTCTTCAATTTTTTCTTGTGGTTACTAAAATGGGGAGAGATAGGGTGTTTATGTACCTTATCACACATTTTAGGATTCAAAATTAAGCCAGGCCAACCACATGATGTAATTTCCCACTGAAACATCACAAAGGGGCTCTATTTCAAATTTGGGCCCATTCCTCAGGGAACAAAAAGCCTTGGGAATTTTGTTCATATGAAAAAGAAACAAAATTTGAATGGGAAGCTGAGAAGATAGGATAGATGCTAAATCAAGAGAAAATAGGTAGCTGGATCAATTATAATAGATATGAAATACTGAAATCTCCAAAATGAGGCCTAACCGACATCCAATCATGGGTGCTAACTTTTTAGGATTGTACATTTAACCCCCACTTTAGCAGGGGTATGAGACAAATTCATGCTCATAGTAAAGTAGATCAATGCATTAGACAAATTTTTATCAAGGAAAAGGAGAAAAGGAAACACCAAACCCCTATTGGGAATATGCACATGTGTATTGGAAGACATATTTTTTGGATGTATTGTCATTGATGTCAACATATCTGTTGGACAATTTGGACAGTGATGCAGTATGTTGAGAGGTTCGACCTGAGGTTAGGTTATTGAATAAAAATGGTCATCCACATTAGGAGATTTTGTAGAGACTCTATACTTGGTTTATGTCAAGTTACAGAGGTGCACAATATTATTTGTATATAATAGGAGGACACGTATTGTGACTGGTTCTTACATTGTCTGCCAGTTTTGACAATGTGACTGAAATAGGTTCAGTGTACACATCCAGGTTGATATTTTTATTTGTGAATCTAAGTGTATGTTTGGGACATTCTTATGTGTCCTCAATTCAAAAGGTTCATGGTCCAGAGGTATGTAAGGCATTTTTTAGGAATTAGAGTGGATGTTGATAGTGTTCTTGAGGTTTGACATGAGAAATGCTGACAAATCCGATGATTTAGATGGGTTCCAATATTTTTTGGTTATTTATGATCCATTCTACTAAGTTTATGGTCCACATCGATTGTGGTGATCAATTTGAAGGATTTTTTAGTCGATGATAATTTTCTTTATGTTCTTAGCTGAGTTGATCAGTAAAACATTTTGTGGAAGTTTGAGCTGTGATTTGTGGAAAGTGTTACATGCCTGAGGTTGTTGATAAGGGTTATTGCTATGTTTTGGAGGTCAAAAATGAATTTTAATTTTCATATTTGGTGCGTGGATTTGGATTTTTAAATTTAAATGGAGCTGACCTTATTTATTTTTCAAGGTTGATAAATTGTGTATATTTAGGGAAAAATCTTGTTTCATAGATGTGTAGAATTTCTTAGAGAGAAAGTGTGCAGATCTATAGAAGGTTGAATCACTCATCTATAGGTGGCAGAGAGGATTTGAACAAAGATCTTATTATTCTTCATTGGAACTAACCTAGGAATAGGGTAGATGCTATTATACAATTCACAAAATTTGAGATTGTAGTCTAATTGATCATTGTAGTAATCTTGTAAGGCAGTGATCCTTCCCAGGATAGTATCCCTTATGTATTTGAGTATTGAGCTCTAGGTAGTGTTCTTTAATGCATGTGCATTCTTATTTTTAATATGTGTTATACTTCTCAAAGGGTATAGTTCGTATTATGGGTTCCATCCCCGCTGTGGTTTTTCCCTTGGACGGGTTTCCACAATAAGAATCATTGTGTTATGTGTTTCTGATTTGTGCATGCAAGTTTAATTCATTTAGATCAAAAATAAGGGTTTTGAAGTATTAGATCTTTGGAACAACCAATTTACCCTGCCTTTCATTTGTTCTCTACCATATTTCCCATATCCCCCAAGAGACCTAGGTCCTCATCAAATCTAAAACTAAGATAAAAGAGGAAACACCTGAAAGAGAGGGAGATATATAAAAAGATAAAGAGACATGACCAACTAGCCTAGTAAGGTATTTCCTTATTATGGATCATGCAAAGGAAAAAATGTTGTTGCAAAAGATAAAATTTATAGTCTAGCAAGCTATGAGATGCTATTTAACCCATCAAAAGGGATCAATGTTTAAGGAAAATATATCTCCATTAAGGGATTCAGAAAAAAAGGTCAGCCTAAGGACCAAGTGTAAGTGGTCAGTCAAAGGACCAATAGAAGAAGGAAGAAGGAAGAAGGATCAACATTAGGATCCTTTAAATAATACTCAAGGAATGCTAAACTAAAGATGAACACAAGGAAAGCTTTGTTTCCTTATCCATCTACATAAGAGATTGCATTAAATCATTGTGTGTGTGCAAAATGTGAAATAGGGAGTGGAGTGTATGCCCCCAAGTTAAAGCAATTACAAATGCCTTAACATGAGCAATATCTTTAACGAAACATACATGTAGCTACAATAAGCATTTTTACTAAGATGCCCCCAAGAAAGGAAAAACCAAGAGAAATGAGTGCATGAAAAAAGAGAGCATGAAAGGTATCTACTAACTCTTGGGTAAGTATGATCATATGATAAGTCATGTATATCAAAATAAACTATCCTCGAAGGTAGCCGAACTACAAGCACAATGGAAGGTCACATAAGAGATATGAAGAAGATTCTTTTTGGGCTGGCATTATGAAGACCAAAATGAATGGTAGATATTATTTTGTGTCATCCCCAATCAGACAAGACAAAGGAAAATTTACAAATAGTAACACATGTAAAACATAACATGTATATGACATATATAAGAAATGAGATACAAATTGGGGAATGCCACAATAGGTTAATTCCTTTATCACCTTGTTCCAATAGAGAAACAAGGGTCATCTAAAGAAATCTAAAAAAACATTTAACAAGAAGCATATTACGAGGGAAGCACATTACAATAGGAAAACAAAAAGGATCCACCACACAAGCGGAGCTAATCAAGCATATCATATGTTTGTATCATTTAGGTAAGGTGGGAAACACACAAGAGGAGAAAGATCAAGCATGACAGATGGAACAATAGCTAGTTCCAAACAAGGACCATGCTCTAAGGATGATTCACTTTGTTTGTCACTAGGATCAAGAGATAATTACTTAGTGAATTTAGCTGGTAAATCGTGATTAATATCAATAAGCTCATACATATCATCAAAATCACTATCATGAACATCATTTTCATTAAAAACATTGAAATTGTCATTAAGTGTATCTTTTTCATCCAAATGAATCAAAATAAGATCTATAATCCAAATAGAATCATCATGTTGCTTCAATTTCATATTTTTGAGATTAACTTCCTCCTTGGGCTGTGCATAGGTTGATCAAAGGAAATCAAAGGATGAGATGGTGTCCTACGGGAGGAAATGTTTTGGGAAGTATGTACATAAGCTCTTGCATGATGTTTATGGCAATGATCATGATCACAACAGCTATGTTTAGTTTTGTTTGAGATTTGAGATGGTTTAGGATCAATCAACATAGGATCCTTTAATTTTTTAGGAAGAAGAACAAAAGACACCACACTAGGTTGAGAGATAGCAATTGAACAGAATTTATAGGATATATAGTTGGAATTGAAGCATAAATATGAGGCGTGGAAGGTTTAGTAAGAATTCTAGGTTTAGGTCAAGGAGATGGTTTATCGGAGAGAAATTGCTAAGTTCAAAAATCTTCTTAATCTTGAATTTTTATAAGATAAGAATTGTTATCTTTGCTAGGTTGGACTGGTTGAGACATGAAAGGCCAAAATAAATCAAGGTCAAATTTCCCTCGAGTATCTAAAGGCTTATAAAGACTACAGTTAATCATGGTGATTTCTCCATCATGGGGAAATTTCAAAAACTTATGGATAGGAGAGGCAATAGCTTTCATGGAAGTCATCCAAGGAAGGCCAGGTCTAACTTTAAATTGATCAGAATTTGGGATGTCAAAATAGGTGACATCTAAGGTTTTCTTACCAACTTCTAAAGGAAGAGTAACAAAACCATGATTAGGATGAGTGAAACCATTGAATGTTTTGATCATCACATCATATTTGTCATAGAAATCTAGTTTGAGTTGTCTAGTGTAAATATGTTCTTCACTTATAACATTCACCATGCAAGTAGGATCTATAAGGTCTCCATAAGAAGGATGATCACTAATATCACAACTATGTAAAGATGGCCATTAGGTGCCCTAATAGTCTCACCAGGATCAAATGTAATGAAAATATCAAGTTTTGGTTTGGGTTTAGGTTCAAATTTATCAATTAGGTTGAATTTTTTTTTGGCTTGGGTACTCTCAGTGTCATATAGGTCATAATGGTAGGACAATCAACATGAGTAGATGAAGAAGGAATAGATTGAATGGAATTGATAGAATGTGAAGGTAAAGGATTGGTATAGATTTGCAAGTTTTAGTTGGGAAGAGAAAAAAAATTCCTTGGTCGTTAACACCCTCAATAGATATAGCATTAGAATTATTGAGGTCTTAAACAATAATTTACAAATGGGAAACTCTTTTCAATGTCATGAATAGGTTAACGATGATATTGGAAAAAAATATTTGGGATCAAATTTATTGTTCGTTTGTTGGGAAGGATCAATTTGGCTTAATGGGATGAAGTGTTAAGACATTAGCATTAACCAAATTCAACATAACATTATGCAAAGATTCGGAAAGAGGTTTAAAATTATGACAAAGTTTCAAGTAAGATGACAAAGGAGCCACACCTTTGGATGTTACTACCACTTGTGCATCAATTTTGTTTGAGGAATTTTTGATCTTGATGAGGCCTTTTAGTTATTGGAACTTATAAAAAGGTTGGTATGTGACATCACTCTTATCAAGTGGTGCCATTAGAGTGGTGCTCTCAAATTGACTCACTTGAAGTTGATAATTATGAAGCATTGCACATAATTGAGTAAAAGAAGAGAATTAAGAAAGTGTTATCTTATCCCTAATGTCTTTATTTTTTAAATTAGTAATCAAAATACATTAAATACCAACATCAGGCATATGATAAGAAATTTGAGCATGCAAATACTTAAATCTACCAATGAAATCATAAATTTTTTCTTTAACACCTTGTTTATAATGTATTAAATCAATAAAATAAATCTAGGACCAATATTATTTTGAAATTGTTAAATGAAAGTATTAGCAAGTTCTTGGAAAGAGTCAATGGAATAAGGAGGTAAAGAACAATATCATTACAAGGCCTTATCTTGAAAGGTTCTAGTAAATAGATTATCCATGAACCTATGATAATGAGAAAAGTCACTACACCATGTTTGAAAGGTCTTAACATGGGTTAAGGGGTCACCTTTACCATTGTAAGTCTCCAAGTGAGGTATTTCCATGTATTGAGGAATAGAAGCACATATAATATCCAAGGACAAAGGGCTAGCAATGTCACATGTAGGAATTTTGAATTTGGATTGATTCATGGAGGCAATTTTTTGCTGCAAGTATGACACAGTTTGAGAAAGGCTATTGATAGTGGAGTCGGTAGAGAGATTAGTATGACACATATATGATATATTGAGACCATTGTGGGAAATATAAAAAACATTGGAATAGGAAAAGGGAGCATTGTTGTAAGTAGGCATGGATGAAGGTTGTGAAATGCATGGAACACTTGAAGGAGGAGGAACAATATGATTAGGAATGATTCCAAGACTAACTTGAATAGGATTGATGTTTTAAATGGATTTAGTCATGAGAGGTGAAGCATAAGTAGAGATACTAGGTAAAGAGGTAGGAATAGGAAGGGAATTATCAACACTAATAGGAGGTTAACAGTAACCTAGGTCTTGAAACCAATCCTTAATAGGCTTGAAATTGCTATCAACAAGATGTGAAATAGTTATCAAGAATTTAATACCATGTTCATCATTATGAATTAACTTCCTTAAAGCTTAATTGAGGAAATGGCTTCCATATTATACTTCTCTTGAGTGAACCATTGTTCAAATTTCTCAAAGTCATGTAAATTGTTTGCACTTGTGTAGTCAGAACTCTTAAAGAATTATTTTCATCATGCGAAGAATGGGAAGAAGGGTTCTCAACCATAGTAGGAATATCATTATGAGGCATGTGTGTCTCATCAAGATTCCTATGAAGTAAAGAGGAATTGGGATAAAAGGAACCCATAAGTCTATGACTTCTCCTAATGAGAATGATTTAGGTAGGACTCAATGTTATAACACTGATGCACAAAATAAAGAAAAGATAGATTTATTTATTACAAACACTCATTAAACTTAGGAAATGTTAATTGAATTACACATAAAATGTAATAAATAAGAAAATTAATTATGAAAAGAAAAGGATCTAATGCACATAAAAGGGGATCTAAGACCAAAATCAAACTAGAAATTTCATGCATAGGGCTCACCAAAATGTGCAATTAGAAAATATAGGTGGGGGTGTCTACTTGGTATGTAACAGATTTGTCCACCCATTTCTTAATGCACAATCGGAAGGAAGATGATCCAATAGGATAAATTAGGAATTAAGTGCCAAGTGAGTGAAATAAGCCTTTTCTATTATGATTAAGAATGAAAAGGACTTGGGTAAATGATCTAGTGATGCTAGATAAATGGTATACAAAGATAAATTAATTAGTTTTAGGAAAATACAAGCTGACATAAATAGATAGGAACCTATAATGACCATAAACGGAAAGCCAAAACTTGTATTGAACTAAGATATGAATTTGAATCTATTTTGGGAGGGAAAAAATGCCCTGAGAGTTCAGTTCCAGGGAACAAGAAGCCTGGGGTGTTTTCTTCCCTAGGAATCTACCAAAAATTTTGACTGACAATCCCATAGGTCTCGATCTTTCTAGATCAGCTCCAAAAGATGCACTGCTTATACCTTCACACTATAAAAATAGGAAAAATGTTGTGGAAAGGGGTTTTCCTTGGTCAAACCGATTTATAGGACTAAACCTTGAAAATGAAATAATATTGCATAAAGGAAAGTAAATCTAAAGGCAAATATTAGATCTACCTTGCCAGTAACTTCATGAACATTATTGAGATCACACCTATTCATTAAGATTATTGAATGTCACTTTAATTGAATTTGTTGGCCTTGAAATATGGAATGGAATCAAGGATTTCTTCACAAATGAATGGATCTATGGATTCGATGCCTAGATCTTTAATATTTTTATTCTTGATTGAACACTTGCTATGAAAGAAGAATGAATATGGATTGACAAAGGATCTTCTGGCTTGCTTGAGAACTCCTCTACTTGGCCATCATGAGAGAGAATCTTACTACAATGGAGAATATTTCCTTTAAATTTCCTTGGATTCTTGGAGAGAGACTAGATCTTGGATGCTTGCCTTCAAATTTGGAATTCACTTGATTTCTTTAATACTTGAATACAAAAATATTGATTATGGATCTTAGTTGTGGTTCTTCATTTCTTTTTTGTGGTTACCAAAATGAGCAAAGATGGAGTGTTTATATAACTCATCATACATTCCAAGATTCAAAATTAAGCCATGTCGACCATGAGATCTAATTTCCCACTAAAACACCACAACATGGCTCCGGTTCAAATTTGGGCCCATTCCTCGGCGACCAAAAAACCTTGGGCATTTTGTTCCTAGGAAAAAGCACAAAAAATTGAATGGGAAACTAGGAAGATAGGGTAGATGCCAAATTATGACAAAATAGGTAGTTGGATCAAGCATAATGGACATGAAATCTTGAAATTTCCAAAATGGGGCTTAATTGAGCATCCAATCATGGGTGCTAAATTTTTAGGATTGTACAGTTTCAAACCCTTTGGAATCCCTCCCATAACCAGAAAGAATTATTGCAAGCCATAGGAATCATTCCCCACACCTCTAGAGTATATTTGAATACATGTAGCCTACTTTCAAACCCAACATAAAGGAAGATGTTACTAACTACATATGGGTATCTCTATCAAGAACTAATTATGGGATCTAGCATTCAATGTAGTCTTCAACTTTCTTCCAAAAAGTATTAAGGATTCAGGGTCTAAATAGAATGTTTATTATGAAATATTCCAAACCCTAATCTAATGTCTTTCTAAATCCTAAATTTTGAGCACACATATCTAAGGGAAACAAATCCTTAAATAAAACAAAAAGGTCAAAGGATGAAAACCCTAAAGATCTCGAATACTTAGGGATAAAAATACTATTAGAAAAGGAACAATTCTCACCCGAAGGTCTTTTTTTTAGCTTTGATGGTGGTAGATATTAGCACTATTAAGTCAACATAAATCTTACAATTTTCATGGGAGAGAAAACCAATGATAATAGATTTTTCATTGTGGCACATATTTTGTTCATCCCATTTATGCGATGTAAAATTATTATTGTAGATTCGTAACCAAGAAATTTAAAACTTTATATTGTTAAATTATAGAATTATTGTAGGTTGTATAGTAGTTGCGATTTATTGTTACATCTATTCAACCATCGTTCTTATTTTTATCATGGATGTTAGATTCTAATTAGGTATTGTTGTGGTAGCAACATTTAATAAGTCATTCCAACTATTTATGTAAATGCATTTTCCTTTTTATATTCCGTTGTGGTTCGAATTAATGATATAGTTTGTCCATGTAAATACACAATTAAAGCATAAATTTTGTGGGTTTGCTAGATTCGAATAGACGATAATATAGTTGATCATTTTAGAGCTCAATGAGAAGTCTAAATCATAATAATGAGATATTAATTCTGTTTTGATGTTAATATATTCTAGGGTTTTATAAGGTTTGGTTTTACATATTTTCAAGTTATTGATGTTACAATTAAACATTAGGGTTTTTAAGTGCCAACTTTGATATTATTAAAAATATCAACTATTTTCCCTAAATTTTTAGTCATTACATTATATGATAGATCAGAGAAATTAATTTTCATAATATTTGTAAAGGGCTAAGAAATATTAGCATTAATATATGTTGGGGACATTCATTTAAAAAGGAAAATAAGCATTATATAGAAGAAAATTATAAAGGTTAGATTTTAGAAAAATAATTTCCTCATAGACAAGGTAGATTATCAACTTTGAATTGGATCCCATACTTATTTTTCTTATTATAATGTACTTATTACACTTTATACCACATCAACTACCCAACTGGAATTACTTTTTTGGGAGTAACGTCAAGAAAAAATGGTACAACACTAGTTTCCATATCTCTCCTAAATTTTTATGCAACATCCACTTAATAGTACATCTAGTTTACAATGCAACATTAAAACAAGTGTTCATCATTTGCATCCTTCCATTCATGATGCATTATGGTTGCCCAATGCAATCATATATCTAGTCAAGCAGCTTATTGGGTTGGCTCCCTATGAATAGGGTTTATTTATCATCTATTACAATTTAGAAGAAGATAAGAGTGTGATCCTAAATTTTAGGTTGTGTTTTTAGAATGATTTTTATTTATGTTCAAATCTTTGGTAGCATCCTTCAAACCCAATAGAGATTCCTTTTCCACAATTCCTTTTTAGATCCATCTCACAAGTATATCTAGAATTTAAATTTGAGTCTAGTTTGCATGTGATTAGAAATTATTTAGAGAAAATTATATAATCTTTTAAAGATACTACATAACATCTCCATAATAGCTTTGATAAAACTCACATCGAAATAAATTAAGATAAGGGCCTTTCAAATTCAATATCTTTGAAAAAGAATAAATTTTATTACTCCCAAGTTAGTGATCATGTTAATATTCCATTTAGATGTCATGGATGTTTTGAATATGGCCCTTTTCTTCTCTTTTCTCCAAGGTGGTCGCCCCCAAAGGAAAACTGTTAGAATTTAGGATCTTAGGAAACTAATTTTTTTTAAAAATATATAAATAAATAAGATAAGAATCATACATGCATAAATGTACACATTACACAAGATATACATGGGGCAAACCCTTCTATGTAAAAACCCTAAAAAGAATAATTTTACTAAACACTTACAATTGTAGTCTATCATAAAATAGACTAGAAATTGGAATTACTTCTCCTTACTTCCACATGACCCATAATACATATTGTGCATAGTGATATAAGTCACTATAAAATCTCTAAATTCACATCTTATCAAATGAGATAGAACCTCCTTAAATATAGGATGAAGGATGACTTCACTAGTCCCACGTTTTTAATAACCCCCATTCATAAATAATAAACAATCTAATATTTATTAGATTATAAGTATTTCATATGGGATATGCTTGTAGAATCCTTCTACACCTCTAGCCTCAACACTTCTTGTTTTCATACTTCGAACACAAGATCGCATGGGCACACTCACATTAACAATATTCCTAACGAGTGTTGACATGTGTCAACTCATCGAAGGTTTAAGATGCTCCACAAAGGATACCTTCCCTCCAAGTTCTGCAAACCCTCTACATGTACTCTGGGACACTCACGCTCGAAGGACCTCCTAATGAAGATTCAAGGGATATTCTCCTATGTGTGAGCCCCACAACCAATGACATTCTAGATAGTCTTATATTCATGCCATTCGAATTGTCTCATGCAATTACGATCATCTCTAATCAAACTACCATAATTTTTATTTTGAGTCCAGCTAGCAAGCATGCTACAATTAACCAATCAAATATATGCATTTGCCTGCACCATAAGAAATTAATTGATCCATGCCAAATTTTTTTTCATGCCAATCAATTGTAACAAATTTTAATCATTCTACCATCATATCAACTGAGGGTTGATCTATAAAACCCTACGAACTTGTAAGAAAAGGAGGTTGGAAATATCAAACCTAGGTTCAGTAGGAAAGGAAATACTTTGTGTTATTTGTAGAGGTTTTACTTTTATGAGAACAAGACCCTATGGCCTATCAACCAGGGGTGAATACTGTAGAATTTATTTTAGAGGGCATTCTCTCTCACCTTGGCATGTTTTCTCTTAATAAATCATGGGGATTGTGCTTTCAGGTCCCTTTCCTTTGTATTAATCATTGTCTCATGTGCTAAATCTTTATAGGTTGATCCAGCTAGTTTATGTGGGTGCAATTGTTTTATGTTTGCTTCGGTGTACTTGTGATCATGACAATTTCTCCCTCCTCACAGTTCACTAAGAATAGATGATGATTTTTATCCTTTAAAACCTGATCCTCGGGAAGATCAGTTTTAGGAAGTGAGTTATTTTATTTTAACCCTTATAGGAGCTATTTATGTCTGTTCATAAATAGTGCTGTATACGGTGTTCTTGGTTGAAGAGGCCTGCACTTTCTTTAGGATATTTGTGCCTTAATTTGGATCCTTGTAGATGCTTCCTACGGTTGGATATGAATGTGTGAGCATTATGTCTGACAACTTTGGCTTCTCATTTTCTTTCCAACAATGAAGGGTATGTGGTTCACATTGTCATAAGTGAATGAAGGCATAAAACTCTGACTAAAATGGTCGAATCCCTGAAAATACCATCTAAAAAATTCCTAGCCCATCTAACAAAGATTTGATATGGCCTTTTGTCTCCCCTTAGCTTAGTTTGTTTGTTAAAGGTTTTTCTCTTCCTTTTTCCTCAAACACCACTCATGAAGAGTCAGATTCTAAATTCCTAGAGATTTTTCTGTAGGGCACACCCTATCCCACTCTTGTAGAACTTCCTGACTACCCTTATTTAGGCGTGAGCCTCTTAGGGATCAACAATATTTTTTGGCATACCCAGTGGAAAGGTTCAAATGTAGTCGCCAGCAAATTTACACAACAAGCAATATTTGGGGTTTGGTTAGGCATGGACTTGAATTATTATAGTTTTGATGATTGGATTGCTCCTGAACCTTATTACGGGAAGCTAGTTCCCCATGCATGAGATATATGGATCAACCTTTAGTGTGAGTTGAGGATAATTGAGGTTGAAAGAAAGCAGAGGACCCTCTAGTATTCTTTGAGTATGCTCAAGGCCTCTCCTGAGGATTCTTATTTAGAAAAAGAATTTGTCCCAGAGGACCAATCCACATATGCAAATGCTTTAGAGGATCCATGTCCAATGGGAGGTGAGTTTGAATGGACTCATTTTTCAAAGTTCTTCTAGAGTCTGATTCTAGATACAATTTTATTGTTTGAAGGCAGACCATTGGTTTGGCACTCAAAGAAAAAGAATGAACAATGTCACCAAGACCTATTACTTACACAAGCGAGCATGATTCATAATGAATAAATTATTCCCTTTCCAAATTTGAGTCTTCTCTTTTATGAGCTTCCCTATCTTTTTAAAGATGACAAGGTTCCCGCTACACAACTTTTGGAGGTTTTGGAGATCCCTTAAAAGGAGGTATCACCCCATAAATTTTTTTAGAAACCCCGCAGAGAGAAAGGAGAAGCAGAAAAATGATGACATGTTGTTCTTAGACAAGCTTGAAGCATTCTGTGCAATGCTCGATGAACACACTCTGACCCCTCATACAAAGTCCTCACATGTGCCTCATATGACATTACCACCAGCCCCGAGGTCCAAGATAGTGTATACGCATCTCCTGTTGCAACTTAATTTAAGAAGGCCCATAGGTTTCCAATAAATTATTATTCAGAACCATCTACGTGTCATTCTGATGAAGTCATGCTCACATCAGAACATGAAAATAGTCTTTTCAAAGATCTTGAGACATCATCTCATGTGCGTTAGAGGAAATTCCTAAAATAGAACATTGTGTCATCACCTCTGATGTATCACACCCAAGAAGGGTAATATGCATGTTGCCTTTCTTTTTCCAAAATAATGCAGAGCCATTAATTACAAAGAAAAAGCTAGATCATCAGAGTAGGTATTTCTCAATTCCAGTAAATGGGTTCTTAGTAGTTATGGCTTCTAGATTTTGACTATGTAGCATTTTTTTCATCAATGTTTTGGATCACACTCCATGATCCATCATCAGGATGATAGCGAGAAAAGAGAGGAGGAAAGAATGTAGCAGATTAGGGAGACTAAAAAGAGAGAGGGAGGGCATGAGGAACAAGGAGAGGAAGGTCAACAAGACATACAAAGAAAAGAAAAAAATAAACAAAGGGGGAGGAAAAGAATGGGTTCTTGTAAAATGGTTTAGCTATTACATTAGTGTAAATAGTTAGGGTAGGTTAGTTGACTACTTTGCTTTCAATAGGCACTACTGCGCAAGGTGACATGTTTTCAACATCCCATGAATAGTTGTTAGTATACAGAGGGTCTCTAATGATTATCATCATCACATATAAATTTTGTTTTAAGAAAACAATAATTTTATTAATACTACACTAACCCTTTTTTTAAGAGCAAGTGTTCCAATGCAACAAAGTTTCCCTAATTTTGCGTGCATCCTCGAAAAGGTATTTTCTGGCCCTACCATCATTTTGTGTATGATGACAAGGCCTCTTGTTATGATGTTTCCTTACTTTGCAAGCAATCATTAAGTATTATTTTCTGGGCTTTAAAGCAAGGAACAATTTAAAGTGCTAAATAATATAGAAAAAGTAAATATACACACTGAGATAAAATAAGAAAAGTGTATATTTTTCCATTTATATTATGTATATCTATTTACAGTTCAAAATGTGCAAAAATAAATGAGATTATCTTTGTCATTTATATTTTCATATCATAAAATTTAAGCTCTTTCAGGAAGCAAAATATTTTTTCAGCAGCACGGGTCACTTGTCCCCAGAGCCGGGTCCATCCTCATCTGAGTTGTCACATCCTTCATCTGAGAATTCTTTTGAGTTATGATTCTCCTTGTCGCTCAAATCAGTGGTAGAAACCCATACTTTTACAAACAAGACCCTCAGTAAGAGCTCCTCAATCCACTTCTCAGACATTTCTACATCTGGGTCAAGATATTTATTCAAAAAATTGACCTCGTGTTGTGCGTAAAAATGATGTATATAGAGGGGCTTGTAGAGGAAATTTGAAAAGAACCCATAAAACCTCCGCTCTCACCTCAAGGGAAATCTTCAAGTCAGTTTTGAGTGGCAACCCGACACAATAGTGAGCCACATCCAACACACCCTCAATTCCTCCGCAGTAAATTCTGTCAAACATGCCTAGTGTGAGAAACATAATCATGTACCTAAGTTCCCATAGGTCTAGCAGAGAGCCAACAAACCTAGACAAAATGTTCATTTTGCACCTATAGTATTCCTTGCTATGCATAAAATCTTCATCCAAAACCCATTTCATGGAAGAGAGGACTAAATTATCATTTGTGCCTATCAATGTGGCTAGCCTATCATCGTCTATAATCTCAAAAAAGGTTCCTGAGACAATGGGCTGGTCAATCTCATAGGCATGTTCATCCCTCTAAGATAAAATTGCAAATCCTACACCTATGGCTCCCAGGTCTACTAAATGCCTTATGCCAACCTTCGAAAGTGTCTCCCCTTTTATAGAGAATTTGACCACCTCTGCAAGCATTAATCATTTACTCGACCATAGAGAGAATGTCACATCAACTTGTAAAAGTACTATTTTCATTTTCTTAGATTTTTTATTTGTCTATTTTTGGGTCTTCGAGCCTACTTTTTGGTTGTCGATAGTGTGGTTGGAGGAGATTC
>MU227120.1:2164196-2179761 GCA_018584345.1 Thuja plicata | reverse complement strand
TGCCTTTCATTTGTTCTCTACCATATTTCCCATATCCCCCAAGAGACCTAGGTCCTCATCAAATCTAAAACTAAGATAAAAGAGGAAACACCTGAAAGAGAGGGAGATATATAAAAAGATAAAGAGACATGACCAACTAGCCTAGTAAGGTATTTCCTTATTATGGATCATGCAAAGGAAAAAATGTTGTTGCAAAAGATAAAATTTATAGTCTAGCAAGCTATGAGATGCTATTTAACCCATCAAAAGGGATCAATGTTTAAGGAAAATATATCTCCATTAAGGGATTCAGAAAAAAAGGTCAGCCTAAGGACCAAGTGTAAGTGGTCAGTCAAAGGACCAATAGAAGAAGGAAGAAGGAAGAAGGATCAACATTAGGATCCTTTAAATAATACTCAAGGAATGCTAAACTAAAGATGAACACAAGGAAAGCTTTGTTTCCTTATCCATCTACATAAGAGATTGCATTAAATCATTGTGTGTGTGCAAAATGTGAAATAGGGAGTGGAGTGTATGCCCCCAAGTTAAAGCAATTACAAATGCCTTAACATGAGCAATATCTTTAACGAAACATACATGTAGCTACAATAAGCATTTTTACTAAGATGCCCCCAAGAAAGGAAAAACCAAGAGAAATGAGTGCATGAAAAAAGAGAGCATGAAAGGTATCTACTAACTCTTGGGTAAGTATGATCATATGATAAGTCATGTATATCAAAATAAACTATCCTCGAAGGTAGCCGAACTACAAGCACAATGGAAGGTCACATAAGAGATATGAAGAAGATTCTTTTTGGGCTGGCATTATGAAGACCAAAATGAATGGTAGATATTATTTTGTGTCATCCCCAATCAGACAAGACAAAGGAAAATTTACAAATAGTAACACATGTAAAACATAACATGTATATGACATATATAAGAAATGAGATACAAATTGGGGAATGCCACAATAGGTTAATTCCTTTATCACCTTGTTCCAATAGAGAAACAAGGGTCATCTAAAGAAATCTAAAAAAACATTTAACAAGAAGCATATTACGAGGGAAGCACATTACAATAGGAAAACAAAAAGGATCCACCACACAAGCGGAGCTAATCAAGCATATCATATGTTTGTATCATTTAGGTAAGGTGGGAAACACACAAGAGGAGAAAGATCAAGCATGACAGATGGAACAATAGCTAGTTCCAAACAAGGACCATGCTCTAAGGATGATTCACTTTGTTTGTCACTAGGATCAAGAGATAATTACTTAGTGAATTTAGCTGGTAAATCGTGATTAATATCAATAAGCTCATACATATCATCAAAATCACTATCATGAACATCATTTTCATTAAAAACATTGAAATTGTCATTAAGTGTATCTTTTTCATCCAAATGAATCAAAATAAGATCTATAATCCAAATAGAATCATCATGTTGCTTCAATTTCATATTTTTGAGATTAACTTCCTCCTTGGGCTGTGCATAGGTTGATCAAAGGAAATCAAAGGATGAGATGGTGTCCTACGGGAGGAAATGTTTTGGGAAGTATGTACATAAGCTCTTGCATGATGTTTATGGCAATGATCATGATCACAACAGCTATGTTTAGTTTTGTTTGAGATTTGAGATGGTTTAGGATCAATCAACATAGGATCCTTTAATTTTTTAGGAAGAAGAACAAAAGACACCACACTAGGTTGAGAGATAGCAATTGAACAGAATTTATAGGATATATAGTTGGAATTGAAGCATAAATATGAGGCGTGGAAGGTTTAGTAAGAATTCTAGGTTTAGGTCAAGGAGATGGTTTATCGGAGAGAAATTGCTAAGTTCAAAAATCTTCTTAATCTTGAATTTTTATAAGATAAGAATTGTTATCTTTGCTAGGTTGGACTGGTTGAGACATGAAAGGCCAAAATAAATCAAGGTCAAATTTCCCTCGAGTATCTAAAGGCTTATAAAGACTACAGTTAATCATGGTGATTTCTCCATCATGGGGAAATTTCAAAAACTTATGGATAGGAGAGGCAATAGCTTTCATGGAAGTCATCCAAGGAAGGCCAGGTCTAACTTTAAATTGATCAGAATTTGGGATGTCAAAATAGGTGACATCTAAGGTTTTCTTACCAACTTCTAAAGGAAGAGTAACAAAACCATGATTAGGATGAGTGAAACCATTGAATGTTTTGATCATCACATCATATTTGTCATAGAAATCTAGTTTGAGTTGTCTAGTGTAAATATGTTCTTCACTTATAACATTCACCATGCAAGTAGGATCTATAAGGTCTCCATAAGAAGGATGATCACTAATATCACAACTATGTAAAGATGGCCATTAGGTGCCCTAATAGTCTCACCAGGATCAAATGTAATGAAAATATCAAGTTTTGGTTTGGGTTTAGGTTCAAATTTATCAATTAGGTTGAATTTTTTTTTGGCTTGGGTACTCTCAGTGTCATATAGGTCATAATGGTAGGACAATCAACATGAGTAGATGAAGAAGGAATAGATTGAATGGAATTGATAGAATGTGAAGGTAAAGGATTGGTATAGATTTGCAAGTTTTAGTTGGGAAGAGAAAAAAAATTCCTTGGTCGTTAACACCCTCAATAGATATAGCATTAGAATTATTGAGGTCTTAAACAATAATTTACAAATGGGAAACTCTTTTCAATGTCATGAATAGGTTAACGATGATATTGGAAAAAAATATTTGGGATCAAATTTATTGTTCGTTTGTTGGGAAGGATCAATTTGGCTTAATGGGATGAAGTGTTAAGACATTAGCATTAACCAAATTCAACATAACATTATGCAAAGATTCGGAAAGAGGTTTAAAATTATGACAAAGTTTCAAGTAAGATGACAAAGGAGCCACACCTTTGGATGTTACTACCACTTGTGCATCAATTTTGTTTGAGGAATTTTTGATCTTGATGAGGCCTTTTAGTTATTGGAACTTATAAAAAGGTTGGTATGTGACATCACTCTTATCAAGTGGTGCCATTAGAGTGGTGCTCTCAAATTGACTCACTTGAAGTTGATAATTATGAAGCATTGCACATAATTGAGTAAAAGAAGAGAATTAAGAAAGTGTTATCTTATCCCTAATGTCTTTATTTTTTAAATTAGTAATCAAAATACATTAAATACCAACATCAGGCATATGATAAGAAATTTGAGCATGCAAATACTTAAATCTACCAATGAAATCATAAATTTTTTCTTTAACACCTTGTTTATAATGTATTAAATCAATAAAATAAATCTAGGACCAATATTATTTTGAAATTGTTAAATGAAAGTATTAGCAAGTTCTTGGAAAGAGTCAATGGAATAAGGAGGTAAAGAACAATATCATTACAAGGCCTTATCTTGAAAGGTTCTAGTAAATAGATTATCCATGAACCTATGATAATGAGAAAAGTCACTACACCATGTTTGAAAGGTCTTAACATGGGTTAAGGGGTCACCTTTACCATTGTAAGTCTCCAAGTGAGGTATTTCCATGTATTGAGGAATAGAAGCACATATAATATCCAAGGACAAAGGGCTAGCAATGTCACATGTAGGAATTTTGAATTTGGATTGATTCATGGAGGCAATTTTTTGCTGCAAGTATGACACAGTTTGAGAAAGGCTATTGATAGTGGAGTCGGTAGAGAGATTAGTATGACACATATATGATATATTGAGACCATTGTGGGAAATATAAAAAACATTGGAATAGGAAAAGGGAGCATTGTTGTAAGTAGGCATGGATGAAGGTTGTGAAATGCATGGAACACTTGAAGGAGGAGGAACAATATGATTAGGAATGATTCCAAGACTAACTTGAATAGGATTGATGTTTTAAATGGATTTAGTCATGAGAGGTGAAGCATAAGTAGAGATACTAGGTAAAGAGGTAGGAATAGGAAGGGAATTATCAACACTAATAGGAGGTTAACAGTAACCTAGGTCTTGAAACCAATCCTTAATAGGCTTGAAATTGCTATCAACAAGATGTGAAATAGTTATCAAGAATTTAATACCATGTTCATCATTATGAATTAACTTCCTTAAAGCTTAATTGAGGAAATGGCTTCCATATTATACTTCTCTTGAGTGAACCATTGTTCAAATTTCTCAAAGTCATGTAAATTGTTTGCACTTGTGTAGTCAGAACTCTTAAAGAATTATTTTCATCATGCGAAGAATGGGAAGAAGGGTTCTCAACCATAGTAGGAATATCATTATGAGGCATGTGTGTCTCATCAAGATTCCTATGAAGTAAAGAGGAATTGGGATAAAAGGAACCCATAAGTCTATGACTTCTCCTAATGAGAATGATTTAGGTAGGACTCAATGTTATAACACTGATGCACAAAATAAAGAAAAGATAGATTTATTTATTACAAACACTCATTAAACTTAGGAAATGTTAATTGAATTACACATAAAATGTAATAAATAAGAAAATTAATTATGAAAAGAAAAGGATCTAATGCACATAAAAGGGGATCTAAGACCAAAATCAAACTAGAAATTTCATGCATAGGGCTCACCAAAATGTGCAATTAGAAAATATAGGTGGGGGTGTCTACTTGGTATGTAACAGATTTGTCCACCCATTTCTTAATGCACAATCGGAAGGAAGATGATCCAATAGGATAAATTAGGAATTAAGTGCCAAGTGAGTGAAATAAGCCTTTTCTATTATGATTAAGAATGAAAAGGACTTGGGTAAATGATCTAGTGATGCTAGATAAATGGTATACAAAGATAAATTAATTAGTTTTAGGAAAATACAAGCTGACATAAATAGATAGGAACCTATAATGACCATAAACGGAAAGCCAAAACTTGTATTGAACTAAGATATGAATTTGAATCTATTTTGGGAGGGAAAAAATGCCCTGAGAGTTCAGTTCCAGGGAACAAGAAGCCTGGGGTGTTTTCTTCCCTAGGAATCTACCAAAAATTTTGACTGACAATCCCATAGGTCTCGATCTTTCTAGATCAGCTCCAAAAGATGCACTGCTTATACCTTCACACTATAAAAATAGGAAAAATGTTGTGGAAAGGGGTTTTCCTTGGTCAAACCGATTTATAGGACTAAACCTTGAAAATGAAATAATATTGCATAAAGGAAAGTAAATCTAAAGGCAAATATTAGATCTACCTTGCCAGTAACTTCATGAACATTATTGAGATCACACCTATTCATTAAGATTATTGAATGTCACTTTAATTGAATTTGTTGGCCTTGAAATATGGAATGGAATCAAGGATTTCTTCACAAATGAATGGATCTATGGATTCGATGCCTAGATCTTTAATATTTTTATTCTTGATTGAACACTTGCTATGAAAGAAGAATGAATATGGATTGACAAAGGATCTTCTGGCTTGCTTGAGAACTCCTCTACTTGGCCATCATGAGAGAGAATCTTACTACAATGGAGAATATTTCCTTTAAATTTCCTTGGATTCTTGGAGAGAGACTAGATCTTGGATGCTTGCCTTCAAATTTGGAATTCACTTGATTTCTTTAATACTTGAATACAAAAATATTGATTATGGATCTTAGTTGTGGTTCTTCATTTCTTTTTTGTGGTTACCAAAATGAGCAAAGATGGAGTGTTTATATAACTCATCATACATTCCAAGATTCAAAATTAAGCCATGTCGACCATGAGATCTAATTTCCCACTAAAACACCACAACATGGCTCCGGTTCAAATTTGGGCCCATTCCTCGGCGACCAAAAAACCTTGGGCATTTTGTTCCTAGGAAAAAGCACAAAAAATTGAATGGGAAACTAGGAAGATAGGGTAGATGCCAAATTATGACAAAATAGGTAGTTGGATCAAGCATAATGGACATGAAATCTTGAAATTTCCAAAATGGGGCTTAATTGAGCATCCAATCATGGGTGCTAAATTTTTAGGATTGTACAGTTTCAAACCCTTTGGAATCCCTCCCATAACCAGAAAGAATTATTGCAAGCCATAGGAATCATTCCCCACACCTCTAGAGTATATTTGAATACATGTAGCCTACTTTCAAACCCAACATAAAGGAAGATGTTACTAACTACATATGGGTATCTCTATCAAGAACTAATTATGGGATCTAGCATTCAATGTAGTCTTCAACTTTCTTCCAAAAAGTATTAAGGATTCAGGGTCTAAATAGAATGTTTATTATGAAATATTCCAAACCCTAATCTAATGTCTTTCTAAATCCTAAATTTTGAGCACACATATCTAAGGGAAACAAATCCTTAAATAAAACAAAAAGGTCAAAGGATGAAAACCCTAAAGATCTCGAATACTTAGGGATAAAAATACTATTAGAAAAGGAACAATTCTCACCCGAAGGTCTTTTTTTTAGCTTTGATGGTGGTAGATATTAGCACTATTAAGTCAACATAAATCTTACAATTTTCATGGGAGAGAAAACCAATGATAATAGATTTTTCATTGTGGCACATATTTTGTTCATCCCATTTATGCGATGTAAAATTATTATTGTAGATTCGTAACCAAGAAATTTAAAACTTTATATTGTTAAATTATAGAATTATTGTAGGTTGTATAGTAGTTGCGATTTATTGTTACATCTATTCAACCATCGTTCTTATTTTTATCATGGATGTTAGATTCTAATTAGGTATTGTTGTGGTAGCAACATTTAATAAGTCATTCCAACTATTTATGTAAATGCATTTTCCTTTTTATATTCCGTTGTGGTTCGAATTAATGATATAGTTTGTCCATGTAAATACACAATTAAAGCATAAATTTTGTGGGTTTGCTAGATTCGAATAGACGATAATATAGTTGATCATTTTAGAGCTCAATGAGAAGTCTAAATCATAATAATGAGATATTAATTCTGTTTTGATGTTAATATATTCTAGGGTTTTATAAGGTTTGGTTTTACATATTTTCAAGTTATTGATGTTACAATTAAACATTAGGGTTTTTAAGTGCCAACTTTGATATTATTAAAAATATCAACTATTTTCCCTAAATTTTTAGTCATTACATTATATGATAGATCAGAGAAATTAATTTTCATAATATTTGTAAAGGGCTAAGAAATATTAGCATTAATATATGTTGGGGACATTCATTTAAAAAGGAAAATAAGCATTATATAGAAGAAAATTATAAAGGTTAGATTTTAGAAAAATAATTTCCTCATAGACAAGGTAGATTATCAACTTTGAATTGGATCCCATACTTATTTTTCTTATTATAATGTACTTATTACACTTTATACCACATCAACTACCCAACTGGAATTACTTTTTTGGGAGTAACGTCAAGAAAAAATGGTACAACACTAGTTTCCATATCTCTCCTAAATTTTTATGCAACATCCACTTAATAGTACATCTAGTTTACAATGCAACATTAAAACAAGTGTTCATCATTTGCATCCTTCCATTCATGATGCATTATGGTTGCCCAATGCAATCATATATCTAGTCAAGCAGCTTATTGGGTTGGCTCCCTATGAATAGGGTTTATTTATCATCTATTACAATTTAGAAGAAGATAAGAGTGTGATCCTAAATTTTAGGTTGTGTTTTTAGAATGATTTTTATTTATGTTCAAATCTTTGGTAGCATCCTTCAAACCCAATAGAGATTCCTTTTCCACAATTCCTTTTTAGATCCATCTCACAAGTATATCTAGAATTTAAATTTGAGTCTAGTTTGCATGTGATTAGAAATTATTTAGAGAAAATTATATAATCTTTTAAAGATACTACATAACATCTCCATAATAGCTTTGATAAAACTCACATCGAAATAAATTAAGATAAGGGCCTTTCAAATTCAATATCTTTGAAAAAGAATAAATTTTATTACTCCCAAGTTAGTGATCATGTTAATATTCCATTTAGATGTCATGGATGTTTTGAATATGGCCCTTTTCTTCTCTTTTCTCCAAGGTGGTCGCCCCCAAAGGAAAACTGTTAGAATTTAGGATCTTAGGAAACTAATTTTTTTTAAAAATATATAAATAAATAAGATAAGAATCATACATGCATAAATGTACACATTACACAAGATATACATGGGGCAAACCCTTCTATGTAAAAACCCTAAAAAGAATAATTTTACTAAACACTTACAATTGTAGTCTATCATAAAATAGACTAGAAATTGGAATTACTTCTCCTTACTTCCACATGACCCATAATACATATTGTGCATAGTGATATAAGTCACTATAAAATCTCTAAATTCACATCTTATCAAATGAGATAGAACCTCCTTAAATATAGGATGAAGGATGACTTCACTAGTCCCACGTTTTTAATAACCCCCATTCATAAATAATAAACAATCTAATATTTATTAGATTATAAGTATTTCATATGGGATATGCTTGTAGAATCCTTCTACACCTCTAGCCTCAACACTTCTTGTTTTCATACTTCGAACACAAGATCGCATGGGCACACTCACATTAACAATATTCCTAACGAGTGTTGACATGTGTCAACTCATCGAAGGTTTAAGATGCTCCACAAAGGATACCTTCCCTCCAAGTTCTGCAAACCCTCTACATGTACTCTGGGACACTCACGCTCGAAGGACCTCCTAATGAAGATTCAAGGGATATTCTCCTATGTGTGAGCCCCACAACCAATGACATTCTAGATAGTCTTATATTCATGCCATTCGAATTGTCTCATGCAATTACGATCATCTCTAATCAAACTACCATAATTTTTATTTTGAGTCCAGCTAGCAAGCATGCTACAATTAACCAATCAAATATATGCATTTGCCTGCACCATAAGAAATTAATTGATCCATGCCAAATTTTTTTTCATGCCAATCAATTGTAACAAATTTTAATCATTCTACCATCATATCAACTGAGGGTTGATCTATAAAACCCTACGAACTTGTAAGAAAAGGAGGTTGGAAATATCAAACCTAGGTTCAGTAGGAAAGGAAATACTTTGTGTTATTTGTAGAGGTTTTACTTTTATGAGAACAAGACCCTATGGCCTATCAACCAGGGGTGAATACTGTAGAATTTATTTTAGAGGGCATTCTCTCTCACCTTGGCATGTTTTCTCTTAATAAATCATGGGGATTGTGCTTTCAGGTCCCTTTCCTTTGTATTAATCATTGTCTCATGTGCTAAATCTTTATAGGTTGATCCAGCTAGTTTATGTGGGTGCAATTGTTTTATGTTTGCTTCGGTGTACTTGTGATCATGACAATTTCTCCCTCCTCACAGTTCACTAAGAATAGATGATGATTTTTATCCTTTAAAACCTGATCCTCGGGAAGATCAGTTTTAGGAAGTGAGTTATTTTATTTTAACCCTTATAGGAGCTATTTATGTCTGTTCATAAATAGTGCTGTATACGGTGTTCTTGGTTGAAGAGGCCTGCACTTTCTTTAGGATATTTGTGCCTTAATTTGGATCCTTGTAGATGCTTCCTACGGTTGGATATGAATGTGTGAGCATTATGTCTGACAACTTTGGCTTCTCATTTTCTTTCCAACAATGAAGGGTATGTGGTTCACATTGTCATAAGTGAATGAAGGCATAAAACTCTGACTAAAATGGTCGAATCCCTGAAAATACCATCTAAAAAATTCCTAGCCCATCTAACAAAGATTTGATATGGCCTTTTGTCTCCCCTTAGCTTAGTTTGTTTGTTAAAGGTTTTTCTCTTCCTTTTTCCTCAAACACCACTCATGAAGAGTCAGATTCTAAATTCCTAGAGATTTTTCTGTAGGGCACACCCTATCCCACTCTTGTAGAACTTCCTGACTACCCTTATTTAGGCGTGAGCCTCTTAGGGATCAACAATATTTTTTGGCATACCCAGTGGAAAGGTTCAAATGTAGTCGCCAGCAAATTTACACAACAAGCAATATTTGGGGTTTGGTTAGGCATGGACTTGAATTATTATAGTTTTGATGATTGGATTGCTCCTGAACCTTATTACGGGAAGCTAGTTCCCCATGCATGAGATATATGGATCAACCTTTAGTGTGAGTTGAGGATAATTGAGGTTGAAAGAAAGCAGAGGACCCTCTAGTATTCTTTGAGTATGCTCAAGGCCTCTCCTGAGGATTCTTATTTAGAAAAAGAATTTGTCCCAGAGGACCAATCCACATATGCAAATGCTTTAGAGGATCCATGTCCAATGGGAGGTGAGTTTGAATGGACTCATTTTTCAAAGTTCTTCTAGAGTCTGATTCTAGATACAATTTTATTGTTTGAAGGCAGACCATTGGTTTGGCACTCAAAGAAAAAGAATGAACAATGTCACCAAGACCTATTACTTACACAAGCGAGCATGATTCATAATGAATAAATTATTCCCTTTCCAAATTTGAGTCTTCTCTTTTATGAGCTTCCCTATCTTTTTAAAGATGACAAGGTTCCCGCTACACAACTTTTGGAGGTTTTGGAGATCCCTTAAAAGGAGGTATCACCCCATAAATTTTTTTAGAAACCCCGCAGAGAGAAAGGAGAAGCAGAAAAATGATGACATGTTGTTCTTAGACAAGCTTGAAGCATTCTGTGCAATGCTCGATGAACACACTCTGACCCCTCATACAAAGTCCTCACATGTGCCTCATATGACATTACCACCAGCCCCGAGGTCCAAGATAGTGTATACGCATCTCCTGTTGCAACTTAATTTAAGAAGGCCCATAGGTTTCCAATAAATTATTATTCAGAACCATCTACGTGTCATTCTGATGAAGTCATGCTCACATCAGAACATGAAAATAGTCTTTTCAAAGATCTTGAGACATCATCTCATGTGCGTTAGAGGAAATTCCTAAAATAGAACATTGTGTCATCACCTCTGATGTATCACACCCAAGAAGGGTAATATGCATGTTGCCTTTCTTTTTCCAAAATAATGCAGAGCCATTAATTACAAAGAAAAAGCTAGATCATCAGAGTAGGTATTTCTCAATTCCAGTAAATGGGTTCTTAGTAGTTATGGCTTCTAGATTTTGACTATGTAGCATTTTTTTCATCAATGTTTTGGATCACACTCCATGATCCATCATCAGGATGATAGCGAGAAAAGAGAGGAGGAAAGAATGTAGCAGATTAGGGAGACTAAAAAGAGAGAGGGAGGGCATGAGGAACAAGGAGAGGAAGGTCAACAAGACATACAAAGAAAAGAAAAAAATAAACAAAGGGGGAGGAAAAGAATGGGTTCTTGTAAAATGGTTTAGCTATTACATTAGTGTAAATAGTTAGGGTAGGTTAGTTGACTACTTTGCTTTCAATAGGCACTACTGCGCAAGGTGACATGTTTTCAACATCCCATGAATAGTTGTTAGTATACAGAGGGTCTCTAATGATTATCATCATCACATATAAATTTTGTTTTAAGAAAACAATAATTTTATTAATACTACACTAACCCTTTTTTTAAGAGCAAGTGTTCCAATGCAACAAAGTTTCCCTAATTTTGCGTGCATCCTCGAAAAGGTATTTTCTGGCCCTACCATCATTTTGTGTATGATGACAAGGCCTCTTGTTATGATGTTTCCTTACTTTGCAAGCAATCATTAAGTATTATTTTCTGGGCTTTAAAGCAAGGAACAATTTAAAGTGCTAAATAATATAGAAAAAGTAAATATACACACTGAGATAAAATAAGAAAAGTGTATATTTTTCCATTTATATTATGTATATCTATTTACAGTTCAAAATGTGCAAAAATAAATGAGATTATCTTTGTCATTTATATTTTCATATCATAAAATTTAAGCTCTTTCAGGAAGCAAAATATTTTTTCAGCAGCACGGGTCACTTGTCCCCAGAGCCGGGTCCATCCTCATCTGAGTTGTCACATCCTTCATCTGAGAATTCTTTTGAGTTATGATTCTCCTTGTCGCTCAAATCAGTGGTAGAAACCCATACTTTTACAAACAAGACCCTCAGTAAGAGCTCCTCAATCCACTTCTCAGACATTTCTACATCTGGGTCAAGATATTTATTCAAAAAATTGACCTCGTGTTGTGCGTAAAAATGATGTATATAGAGGGGCTTGTAGAGGAAATTTGAAAAGAACCCATAAAACCTCCGCTCTCACCTCAAGGGAAATCTTCAAGTCAGTTTTGAGTGGCAACCCGACACAATAGTGAGCCACATCCAACACACCCTCAATTCCTCCGCAGTAAATTCTGTCAAACATGCCTAGTGTGAGAAACATAATCATGTACCTAAGTTCCCATAGGTCTAGCAGAGAGCCAACAAACCTAGACAAAATGTTCATTTTGCACCTATAGTATTCCTTGCTATGCATAAAATCTTCATCCAAAACCCATTTCATGGAAGAGAGGACTAAATTATCATTTGTGCCTATCAATGTGGCTAGCCTATCATCGTCTATAATCTCAAAAAAGGTTCCTGAGACAATGGGCTGGTCAATCTCATAGGCATGTTCATCCCTCTAAGATAAAATTGCAAATCCTACACCTATGGCTCCCAGGTCTACTAAATGCCTTATGCCAACCTTCGAAAGTGTCTCCCCTTTTATAGAGAATTTGACCACCTCTGCAAGCATTAATCATTTACTCGACCATAGAGAGAATGTCACATCAACTTGTAAAAGTACTATTTTCATTTTCTTAGATTTTTTATTTGTCTATTTTTGGGTCTTCGAGCCTACTTTTTGGTTGTCGATAGTGTGGTTGGAGGAGATTCGTACTCCTTGGGTGGAAAGAAAAGGTAACTGCATTTATTTTTGGTTTAAAATGAAAGATTATTTTTGATATCCTTGTGTCCTACCATGTTTTTCCACAACACTTGGCATTAATATCTGTCATTTCTTGAAATTAGTAATATCTAGCTGGATTTTGCACACTCCTCATTTTAACACCCATATTAATGATGATGAGATGTCCTTCCCTTGTTTGCTAGGTGAAAATTTTGAGAATGGTCTTCTACCACCTTGGCAACCAACCTGGAAGGATGATGTCATACTCATTCATGAATATCATAGCCAAAGAGGCAAAAGGAGAAAATGCAAAATTAAAAGAAAATAAATGCAAAAATTTAGGTTATGTTAGAAACTCTACCATGCTATGGATGCCTAACTGGCAGTAGAGCATTGTTAATGGTTTTCAAGGTGCTAACCTTGTTGGGGCTATGGATGCCTGACTGGCAGCAAGGCTCTATCCGGTCGGCTATGGAATAAATCACACCTACGTAGTCTATTGGACAGGTGGAAACCATTTCATTATCTTAGTAAGGGAATAATTAAATCCTTGCACACACACAAATCCATTGATGTTCTGATTTCATCTTTTGACCATATTAATTTACTACTTATTTTAAGGTTTTTGTCGACCACGGGTTATCAAATATAAAGTTTCATTATGAAGTCAGATTAAATGCAGTGAATTTCTCTCAAACCTTAGTGTACCCCTTTCATCTATGGTTGTCGCATTTTTTGATCTACTTTATTTGATTTTTGAACATGATTAATGGCTACTCTTAGCTAACCCTTATATGTTTTTATTCTTTGTCCTCTCTTCAATGGCTCGCCCTCACAACTTATTTTTGATGACATGTAACTAATTAAATGTTTGACTATATTAAGTTGAAGATGATGCAAGACATTAAATCAGTTAATGGTTTGCATTGTCATTGATGTCAACTTGATATCATCTATATAGTCATATACATAATGCCAAAGACTTCAGAGAATCAATGGAATAAAGGTTATGCTTTCAGCAATGCATAAAAGTCAAGTATTCACTAAATGATAGACTACACCAGCGGAGTGCACACCATTGGTAAAGACAGAGATAAAAGTCACAGTGATGCCTGACGAGCAGAGGATAATGTTGCCTGACGAATAAAAATTCAACGAGATAAAAATAGTGTTGCGTGACGAGAAAGATCCAATAATGCCCGACAGACAGAGTTTCTGAAGCTAACTGGAGTTGTATCGACGGAACTGGAAGTTGTCACCACTGACAAACTGTAGAATTGACTGACGGAACAGAGAGATCAGAAAATGACAAAATATCTAGCTGGAAGAGCTTAAGGATAGACTTAACTGGTTTTTTTTTTTTTTTTATTCGACCACAGTTAAGTAAGTGATTTGTACAGTTGGCAAGAAAATAACTACAAGATAAATCAGGAGTTAAAGCCGTAAATCAATTTGGCTGGATTGTTTTTCATGCCAAGAATCAAGAATCAAGAACCAAGAATTAAGGAATATCATGTCTATATAAGAGACAAGCATAATTCATTTTTGTAAGCAATCAGATACACGGGGGAGTGAACTGACAGAAGATGCTAAAGAGAAATTGATGAAGGATAAACTTCATGCAGTCCTAATCAATCAAGCTAAGGGAGAGCTAAAGAATTCTACAGACATCGACAAACAGAAAAGTATAGCATCACAGAGTAGAAAGAGTTAAGTACAAAGGAATTGAATTGATACATTGATCATAAAGATATTGTAAGTAAATAGATCTGAAAATCTGCAATTCAGTTGCATTAGAATAGGTCATTTTGTTTCAGTTTAACCATTGAAGCATTAAGTCTCTTAACAGAATAGGACTTAACAGTCTTTTGTAATTGAGGTATATCCTAACAAATTACCAGAAGGTTGAATCATGATAGTAGCATCGGTTTTACCTAAAGCCTATTGATAGTCTAAGAAGAAGGCTGATTCAAGGATGGTAGTAAGATTAGCATAAAGCCTATTGATAGTCAAGAGACTGATTCAAGGATGGTAGCATAGATGCCAGATACTAAGTGACAACCTATGTATAAAAATCCTCTAACAAGGTCACACTTAACCATGTGTTTGTAACCTTTAACAGGGTTGGCTCCTAACAGGGCTCACTTCAGAAGAGTGAAAATTTGGGGTACCGATCTCAGTGGTTTTTCCCTTAATAGGGTTTCCACATTAAAATCCTTGTGTTATATGTGTATGGTTCATTACTTTATTGTTTTAAATTCTACATATGCATTTATGGATTGATTGGTATACTCTACATATTTACTGAGTATTGGTAAATACAGTTTACTGCTTATCGATTATCAAGGAGAATAAGGATAGACAAGGTAAACCGACAGACAATTATTTATTTCAAGTATTTCAAAGGCATACATCTTGTTGGTACTTAATAATTTGAGAAGTATTGATTTGTGGATTAAAGTTTAAATTGGATAAATAGTTTGAGGCCACTGATTCACCCCCCACTCTCAATTATTACTAATAATTGGTATTAGATCTTGTGTGCTTAGAAGGAAGGTTTCAAGACCTAAGTAAAGATTACAAGATGAACAGATGAGATGTGCCCAAGTTGAACAAGGACAACTTTGCTTCATGGAAAAGTAGGATAAAGCTTCACTTATAAGGTATTGGAAATGATATTACTCAATACTTAGATACTACATATGTGTTGCCTACATGACCATTGATAGTAGATCAATTGAGAGTAAAGCATGAACACAACTACATGGTTATAGAACTCTCAGCCTCACTCTCTGATGCTGAATTTGAGGATGTCAAAGATTGCAAAAATGCAAAGACAATGTG
>MU227120.1:2075232-2118443 GCA_018584345.1 Thuja plicata | reverse complement strand
CACTGACTAGCAGGACAAAAAGCATTGTTGCATTGGCAAATACTGGATGGTTTGTGCTGACCATAGATATTTTGAATAAAGCCAAGGCATTTTTTGAGTCATGGGAGGCAGAAGTTGAGAAGGCTAGTAGTGACTAGGAATATTTCAGCAGCCAAAAAGATGAATTTCTTAGCTTCAGTTGGTCAAGTGATGAAGTGTTCACTACATGGGTTAGCAAGTATGGAATAGTCACCCCAGTAACATGAGATGAAAAACGTAAAGGGGACAGCTAGCACCAAGGAGGTTAAGCTGAAAAAATAAATCAGATATTGGGACCTCTACACTGACAAGAGAACAAAATCCAGATGGAAAAGACCTGACTACTTCGGAGAAACTTCAAGCATTCAGGTGATCACATGACAAATGATCACATGGCTCATAGCGAATTTTTGTTATCTCGTCAACCAAAAATTTTGTCTCTTCTTGAAACTGTATTTTTTCCTTTAGCCCAGTCATTTGTAGCTTGTTGCATCCTTATTTTCCAAAAGGATTCCAAGATGACTGTGGCTACCTATAAGTGTCAAGTTGTAATATTGTAATAAGGATGGTAAAATAAGACTACAAGGTAGATTACTACATTGGTCTGACTATCGGTTTTGAGTCTTCAAAATGTACTGTTATTGAGTTCATATTAATAAAAATACAATGGAATCTCCATTTTCATGTCAATGATGTCTTCTTGCATTTACCATTAATTCTTGTATGTTCAATTTGTAAGGCATTTTGAGTGTGCTAGTTATAAGATAGTCGTGTTCTTGTTTGTGAGTTACTTTCAAGGAGAGTTTAAATCTTACAAATGATTGTAGAGGATTAGGATTCATGCAAGGATTTGATACATTGGTGTAAGAGTGAGAGGATATTTTGTAAGGCACTCTATCTGGGATTCATTTGTGTTTCTATTAATTACCTTAATATGTGTATGCTCTATTATGACTCTATCACCCATGATTAGGCACTGGTCAATATGCTGACAAGTGGTTATTATCATCAACTCAAATATTAAAATCCTTATTTTCTGATATTTAAGAGCATATATATGTAGTTGATTGTATTCGGAGGATATAATTCATCTTAGTGATTCCTTGAAGAGTGAATCGATAGGTTAGCCTTCCTATGCCAAAGTGGCATAAAAAGAAGAAGGATTATAAATCCTTAATCCACTATGAGATTCTCTGTCATTCAGTGAGTCTGTAATCAGGTACACCCGCCTAGGTATGTGGAGGCCAAAGTGTAGAAGGAGTTTCATCCTTGTTAATTACCCTTATTCATGTATGAATCTGCATTGGGAATAGAGGGTCAAGCACTTATTGTTGTTTTAATTGATTCATACAAGAAAAAGAGCTAACATAATGTTTTGTAAATTTCTTGAGAGTTGATTTCTTTGATTGTTTTGTTTTATACTTCTGTGATTCTGCTAATGTTGATTCTTATGACTTGTTCTACAATGTATAGCCCTGTGACCAAACTTATTACAGGAGTAGCAATAACCTTTAAAAGGTCTTACCTCTTTGCAATCTCTTTCCAAATGCCCATGTTTATTTCATGCATAACAAGTTCTGTTAACTTGCTTGATTTCCCTTTTAGGTGGTTCAGATATAACCTCAGTAGTATCTTCAACTTTCTTAGCTTTTTAAGATGCTTCAAGTGTTTTTTCTTTCTCTTGTGATGATTTGATTTCATCTTGTGTTGTACTAAATCCAAGACCAATAGTGTTCCCTTTTTTTCTTTGCGCATTGAGCTGGGATTGAATCAAATTAGAACTTGTGTGGAGTTTATCGATCTTATCCTTTACTTCTGTTAATTTAGATTCTAACTTCTTCTTCATGTTCTCCAATTCCAAGACTTTCATGTTTGCCTGCAAAAGTTCATCTTCCAATTGTTTACTTTCTTTGATCTTGTCTTCAATGGTGTTCTGGCTATTTGTAAGTTGTTCCTCCAGATCTTCAAGTTTATCCTTTAGAGATTTATTCTCTTCATTAAGCTTTTTGACCATTTGTCCTAGATCACTTGTAGAAAAATCTTTCAGATCTTTTCTTAGCCTTTTAATAAGTATTTGAGAGCCATCATTTTTCAATCTTAGTTCTTCATTTTCCTTCTCAGATCTGTCAAGATCTTCAAGAGCTGCTTCAAGAATATTTTTCAAATTTTTTGCTTCAGCTGATTCCATGATCTCCTCAAGTGGTTAAACTTTCTTTCAGAGGACCAGAGCTCTGATACCAATTGTTAGAAACACTAAGAGGGGGGGGTGAATCAGTGTTTATATGCTTATTATATTTCAGCCAATTAAATATATATCAAATGTGCATCCAAAGAAACATAACACAAGAACACATAACACATGATATGATTACAGAGAACCTTCATAAGAGGAAAACTCTGGTGGGGATTAGTACCCACAAAATTATGTACTAGGTATAATGAACCTGTTAAAGTTCCTTTTCCCTGTTAAAAGTAGTCTTTATAATTTGAGTACAATGACCTAGTTAAAGGTCAGACCTTGTTAGGAGTCTTTTACAAAACCCTGTTAGGGGTGTATGGCTCACTGCCCAAATAATATGAAGGCTACAACCCTCTGAATGTTGATATGCACTATATCAAAAATGAACTGTTGTGATGACACTGTTGTCTGATCAGTTCCGTGTATGCATGGATTCTCTTACTTCTTCAAAGAGCTATATCATCTTCTGACTTCATTATACTATCCCTCTTTAACTTCTTCTTACACAATAATTGACACTTGTAATATATCTTTACATTACATACTTATATCTTTAAATCCGAATAGGCGCGACCCAAAACAAATCATTAGTCGGCCCTAAAACAAAAATACATAATGCTTCCGAACAATTTGGCCCAAGCGTGTTTACAATAACATTAATTACATTATTACAAACTTACAACTAAAGGCGCTTTAGCCATTACATTATAAAATCATACACGCTGATCAAAACTGTAGTCAGCTTCCATGTTCTATTTCCTGGACTGCAGGTCTACTAATCTATTTGTAACTTTTATGTACTGATGTTTCGTACTCTGCACGTTTGGATCTAGCATGTATATACACCACAAAGTATATATCTAAGAACGCATGTTCTAGTGTGATCTCTAACACGTGCACTGATGTGCTGATCTATGTATCTCTCTGTCTGTCCTGTTTTCTGTACTTAGTCATTTTATCTTCTAAGTTATCTTTGATAGAAACTTAGTATGACTTTGTTGCCATGATTGACAACACAAAATAAGTCATGCTTCCTCAGGAAGTCAACTTTCCAACAATAACTTCTTGAGATTGGGTCAAAGCAAGTCATAGAGATCTACTTAGAATCTCAAGCAAGAGATTTGAATTCAACTTGTTGACATGGCGAGGTGTTGGGTTGATGAAAAGAAGTTTGGATTGTATTTTGATAGTTTTTGAATATTTTGTATTGTTGTCCATGATGTTGTCAAAGCATAAATCTTGCAATTTTTTGTAATGTTGCAAAGTTTAGTTCATTGAATAGTAAAATAAAGATTTTTGAACAATGGGTTCATTGAAAAATAAAAGAAAGATTTTGAACAATGTTACCAATGCGCAATGTTGTATGGTAGAACATGTTTGAATACTTCCAAGGTGTTTACAATATACAAATTTATAATGTTAAGTATGGTTATAAATCCAATGGGGGTTGATTTTCTTGTTGAAAATGATGTCTTGTATTCACAAGTGTTGGAGTAATTAGGTTAATCACTTTGATAATGTATTAATCAATCATTAATAACTAAGGTTCCCTATTACTTTATAACACTCAAGATAAATTTAGGAGTTCTTTTCTATATTTAAATTGAGCTAATTATAGGTCAAGTTGTCTCATAGAATATTATGAGGATACTTATCATGATCTAATTTAATTCTTGCCTAGGGTTTTATCTTTATACTTTATAACATTAAGGAGAAGAAATACTCTTTCTTAACTAGTAGTGAGTCATGAATAGTAGTTGAATTAAAGAAAATTATATTACCATTCACCACTCACCACTAGTTCACTTTTGTAAGTATGATGTGCACCAAAATGGGCTACGCAGACACCAAAGTAGGCACATAACTTCTTGAGATTGGGTGAAAGAAAGTCATAGAGATCTACTCAGAATATCAAGCAAGAGATTTTAATTCAACTTGTTCACTTGGCGAGGTGTTGGGTTGATGAAAAGAAGTTTGGATTGTATTTTGATAGTTTTTTAAAATGTTGTATTGTTGTCCTGATGTTGTCAGAGCATAAATCTTGCAATTTTGTATAATGTTGCAAAGTTTCATTCATTGAATAGTAAAATAAAGATTTTTAAACAATGGGTTCATTGAATAGTAAAAGAAAGATTTTGAACAATGTTGCCAATGTGCAATGTGTATGGTAGAACATGTTTGAATAATTCCAAGGTGTTTACAATATACAAATTTGTAATGTGAAGTATGGTTATATGTAACCAATGAGGATTGATTTTCTTCTTTGAAATGATGTCTTGTATTCACGAGTGTTGGAGTAATTAGGTTAATCACTTTGGTAATGTTTTAATCAATCATTAATAACTAAGGTTGCATATTACTTTATAACACTCAAGCTAAATTTAGGAGTTCTTTTCTATATTTAGATCGAGCTAATTATAGGTCAAGTTGTCTCATAGAATATGATGAGGATACTTATCATGATCTAACTTAATTCTCGCCTAGGGTTTTATCTTTATACTTTATAACATTCATTTTATTTGAATTGTAATATATCCATATACTCAATTTAATCAATTCAATCCAAGTTATTTAGATTCATTTCAATAACAACCAATTCTCTCGTGGATCAGTTCATCTCTCAAGGTTGCATAACACAGTCATATTTTTTTCTCTTTTGATGTGATAGACATTTTGGTAGTCGGTGATATTTGGGAGTTACGAGGTTCACTATCAACCCAACATGGTATTAGAGTACCAAATATGTAGCTTCCTATCCAAGTTCTAAGAGATCCAAAAACATTTAGATGGGAGATTTTTCTCAATGTATTTTTAAGAGACAATTTTTGGATTTTTTTCATAGCCACAATTTTTTTTAATATCTATTAGCTTTTGAAAATGGTGAGAAGATCTTGTAAAAAATGTTGTCAAAATAGTGTAACATGGTCAAATTTTCTTGTAAGCTAAATTTTATTTATTTTGCTAAATTATATGTTCTACTTGTTGGAATTAAAAATAGTTTCTAGGTCTTATTGGCAACATGACAATATTTGTCGGTATCTGTTATTTTTTTCTTACAATGAGGAAATTTTATAAAATTAAATTATGAGGGTCATGTCTATTGACTAAATTTAGCCTTTTTTCAAAAATTCATCTTTCAACTTGGGTATTGGATTTTGGGAAACAAGATATTATTAGAAATTTAGAACTTCTTAGCACTTTCCAATGGTATAGATTTCATCATCATATTTTATAACTGGTATATGATTTTCCCCCTTCTCTTATGGAATAAGTAGCATCTATCAAGATAGTGATACTTCTATAAGATAGTTTTTTGTCATTAGTTTTGTCAAAGTCATGATAGTCAAAGGAGATAGTTGGTAAAAGGGAGAATACACTAAGGCAAACAGATGATAAAGTAGAGTATCAAAAATACCGAGCACTAAACAGTAACAAACACCGAGCTAAGCAGTGACAGTTATCGACCAGTGTTAGTCACCGAGCAAGATCAGAGAGCATTACCGAGTATACCAGAGGTGACATAACAATTCAAATTTGATAAGTTGAACCTGGATGCCGAGAGGGAAAACTTTTATAATATTCAAGGTAAAAGTTAGGTAGAACATTGGGATTGCAAAAACATGATTGCACATGTTCACAAGGCAACTCAACCAATGAAAGACAAGTTTAATAAATGTGTTGGGAGTGAAACCAACCATGCACCGCTTCAACTCCACCGCGGAAGGAGAAGGATCTAAATTAGGTTAATCACCTTAAGATCATATAAAAGGAACAAAACATGAAGATGGCAGATGATGATGAAAATTGCAGAGACAAGAGTAGTTATAGCGAAAAAGCTAAATAAGTTAGAATGCATAATCTTTAGGGTGAAAAATAGATAAGTTACCAGGTGCAGAATGAGGTAATGCACTTGCAAAGCATAAAGAGTCTGAACAACATTATGTTTGATGCATACTCACAGACATTTTTGTAATAGGTTTTATAGTTATTAGAAGAATAGAAATCACATTCAGTAAGTAGGCCCTAACAGGTCTTATTTTTTAAATCCTCTAATCAGGTACATCTCTTAGATGAGAGATTGTAAAATCCTTGAACAAGGTATACTACATAAGTCTTTTTGTGCTCCTAACAGGGTAAACTATTAGAATTAGCTAACATTGTAGCTCTAACTGAGCAACCTTTATACAACAGTAGTGAAGGATTGTGGGTGTCAACCCCACCGCGGTTTTTTCCTCTAACAAAGGATTTTCGCATGACCAAAATTATTGTGTTATGTGTTGCAAATTTTATGAGTTGAGTCATTTACAATATGTTTATATTATGAAATGTATTCAACTCGGTAATTGATCATATTGTATGCTTAAAAGTTTTAATGGTACTGATTCACCCCTCCCCTCTTAGTACATAACTTTCCTAAGTTATTCCAACAATTGGTATTAAAGCCTGGAATCTTGAGATAAGGATTTAACCGCCTGAGAGTAAAGATCGTGACTATGGAAATTTACAAGCAATCTAAGAAGATTTATAGTCTTGAGTTTGAGTTGGAGAGTGCACAAGAGGCGATTGAAGATCTGAAAAGCAAGTTAGAAAAGTCCTTAAAAGTGATAAAATAGTTGTGTAGCGAACTAAAATCCACACAATAGCATGTTGATACTCTTGAGAAAACATCTAAAAGTAGTCTAAGTGATGAAGCTGATTCAGCCATTGCAGATCTCATGGAAAAGAACAAGACACTCACCGAGCAACTGCACTTAGCAAAGATAGATCAAGAAGTACAAGGATTAAGAATGGGTGAGATACTTGACTCTAAGGGAGCAGTTGAAGATGCATTGAGATTAGCTGAAGAAGAAAAAATATAGTTTGAGACAAGAATAGCTGAGAAAGACAATGAGATCATGAGGATAACATAGGTACACTATAATATGATCGATCAACTAGCGAGATCAAATATAGAGTTGACCATAAAAGAATTTCAGATCAAGCACTGAAGTGTGAAGTTGAAAGATTGGCCAATGAACTGAAATTTGAAAAAGAAGCCAATGAGGTACTAAAGAGAAATCAAGAGACACTGAGATCATTGGATGCACAGATCAAAGGTCAAAGATAATTTAAAGACAAAACTGGACTTGTATTCAATAATGAGAGCACTACTGAGAAAGGAGAGTCCTTGAATCAAGTTGACAATTAAGACACTTCTGCCCCACCAAAGTCAAACAAGCCTAGTTTCTACTATTTTGGGAAACCAAGACATAATTCAAATGTATGCAGAAGAAAAAAGGGTAAGTCACCAAGTTCACCTAAGTTTGATGGATATTTCTATAACTGCAATAAGTATGGGCACCAAGCACTTGAATGCAAATCAAAGACTGTAAACAACACAAGAAAGCCAAAGTTTGATGGCTATTGCAATAATTGCAATAAGTATGGTCACAAAAATGAAGAATGAAAATCACAAAAAAGAAATGACAAATGGGTACCGAACTGAAAGAATATGCCAAGCAATCGATAGGGTACATCTATACCATGGGACTATAACATAAGGATATCATGTTTAGTCTATGGAAGATATGGCCTTATTGTTGCAAACTGCTTGTTGCTAAATGGAAGGAAAAATAGAAGATCTTTGAGAAACCCTGACATGGAATGCTTCCATTGTAACAAGCTAGGTCACCTTTGCAAAGACTACAAGTACTGAGGCAAAGCTCCTACCGAGGAAGAGACATCTGAGAAACCGAAAGTGAATGTTGAAGAAATGAGAGATCAGATTAATAAGACATGGAGAAGAGAGACTATGGATGATGGAATATCATTCGAGATAGTTGAAGGAACATCATCCTTGAGATCATGTGCAACCGACTCTGCCTAATCAGTTAAAAGGTATGAGTAGGAACTGCAAGTTAAATTTCAAATCTTAAATTGGTTACTAGTATATGTGCAGAGATCCATATGAGCATACTTAGATGCATTTGGATACATACTTTTGAATTTATGTTTCATATTTATTCTGTGAACGGAATTATAATGTTGTATCATTCAGTGAAAGGAAATGACAAAAGGTAATCGGTATAGTAAGTTGGTGGAGCATTAATTGTTATTTTTATGACCGTTGGAAACCCTAAACGTAAAAAAAGTTATAAATAGACCTCATCGTCTATTATTGTTACTTACCATTTTATAGAGCATTATGAACAGAGTTGCAAAATTGAGTCTTCAAGCAAATTCTAGTGATTGTGAAGGTAATCCTAAACTATTTTGAGCACATTGAATCTATTTAAGGCATTTGTGGTTTTTCCCTAGATGTATTAGTGAAACTGAGTCACAAACACAAACCCTAGTTCAAAAAATATGTGTTTGACAATAAGATATGGCCCCAAAAGCTCAAAACCTAGTTGAGAATGTTGAGCCTTTGAATCCTAAGTATAAGCTACCACTTGCTAAGGAAGTTGAGCCAGACATGATGGGTGTACTTTCATTCATTCTAGATAGAGTTTTATTGATTGAGGACATTTGCACGTTCATCCATTGTAAAGTTGAGGAGATTTATGAAGCTTAATTGATTCATCTTACTCAAAGTTGTATGCAAACAAAAAACTAAAGAGCGATCATGTTCATCTAGAATCGAAAGGTTTAACTCATGCCATGCACATTCCAAGGGTATTCAAAACTGAGTGGATAAGGATGGTCATTAGCCAAGCACATGACCAATATATGTGGCTCGATCAACCTATGAAGATCACAAAGGATGCATTGCACATTGTGACTGTGGTTACCCGATCGACGATAAGCCTAAAGCTATCTGACAGATTGAGAAGAAAAAGTTGAGTGAATTAACAAAAGCTAAATGGGATGGAAGAGGTCTGAAGATTTCTACTGCTGAAGATCTTGAGTTAAAATTTGCATGTAATATCTTGTCCTACGAAGTATTTCAATCATCTCAAGTGGATAGCTTACCTTGTGGAGCTGTTGATTTGGCTTACAAGATTGTAAGGAAAGATATGCAGATTGACTTATATGAGATTTTGTTGAAGCAATTAGAGGATAACATGAACACCATAAGGAAATCAAAGACAAACACATTGATGTTTATCTCACTACTAGTATGCATATATTTTTATTTTGGGAACTTCTTTCCATCTTTTGGAAACGTGACAGGAAATGTTGATACGCCAATCATTTATCAAATCAGTGAGTACATTCAAAATCTAGGAGAGAATCTTGACATTGTTATGAATGAATACTTCACTAAGTTCCAAGCCAGAATGCATCATAAATATAGAGTTCCACCTCAATTAGTTGAGAAATATCATGATTCTATTTGTTTTGAGGTAGACACTAACTCATACATTGTCAAGGCAGTTGAACCTAGGAGCACCCGGCTACAACCTATGGGCTATGAGATGGACATAGACATTGCATCTCAACAAATTGAAACTTACTTAGCTAAGCTTGTTGACAAAAGAGACAAGAGATATGGAACATATGAAGAAGTTAAGGCTAAGATTAAGTGAGGTATCTTGGTACCTAAAATTTAAAGAAAATCTAGCAAGATGATTGCTAATTTGTCTAAGAATTTGGGAATTGATAATGAAGAAGTTGAGGCAAGACCCTCGGAAGTGGAAGGAAAGAAACCACAAGTGTTGAATCCTTCACCGAGCCCAAAATCTACTAGACCATCAACAAGCTCAATAGCTTCACTGAAAGCAAAGAAGATTATGTTGAACCGAAAGGGAAGACATATGTAAGAAGCAACAAGGAAAACACTAGACCAAGCAGAAGGCTGAAGCTAACACCAGATAGTGACATAAAGACTGAAGATTTAAGCAAATTAAAAGTTGTGAAAAACTCACCTCCACCACCAGAAAGTCTATATGAAATGCTAGACACAATGAAGAAGTATGGAACATTCAGAGGAACGAAGCAATAAAAATACAACACTCAAAGTAAAGAGAACAAGGTAAAAATTGAAGATGCAATTGTTTACTCTTTACACAATTCAGATACACACCACTTGAAGTTATCAAGTTTTTGCGTATTGAGTTATACAACAACATAGATGCAAGATGGAAATATGCTATGAATGTTGAAAAAAAATGAGAGAAAGATCTCTCGTACTAAATGTACCAAACCTATTTGTAGAAGAAATTGAAAAGATATTGAAACAATATTCTAAATGATTTCTTGTAAAAGGAAGATCTTTAAGGATTATGATAGGAGAATTGGAGAAATTACAGTTAGAAACCGATGCCAAATGGAGAGAGATATTCAAAATCAAAGAGATTGAATCCCAAGATGAGAAAGAAAAGGATAACATAACTGATGAAGTTGTCAAAGATGATCAAGGTAAGAATGATCCTATTGATTTGACAATTTACATCGATGAAGTTATTATTGAAGATATTATTGACAAGGATCTAGGAGATGACATATCACAAGATGAAGATGTTATGGCCACCAAGGACACTGGTGCAAAACCAATGAATACAAATGATAAGGCTACTACTATTCCATTCATGCAGCCTATATTGAAACAAGTATAAGATTATCACAAAAATCAATGTGATAGTGTTATAGCTATGGATACAGAGGAGGCATGCACCAAACCTCAAAAGGAAATAGAATAAGAAACAACTGAACCTCAAAAGGAAACAGAGAAAGAGAGGGAAAATGAAATAGAGAAAGAGAAGGAAAAGGAAAATGAAACAGCAAAAGAAGCAGAGAAGGAAGCAAAGAAGGAAGAGGAAGTTGAGAAAGAAAGGGACACCAAGAAGGAAATGGTGACTTAGAAACCAGCAACACTAAACACCAAATCAGTTCCCCTGACCGGGTCTATTTCATAGAAACAAGAGCCTGACAAAGATGAACCAAAGGAACAAAGTGAAGAGAAGGAATCCAAGAAACAAAAAAGATGAGCAGAAAGAGAACACAATGCAATAGAACATAAAAGAGGAGAAACAAGAGGAAAAAGAAGGAAGAAAAAAACAAGAGGAGCAGAGAGCTAGAAATAGTACAACTGAGACAACATATGATACACTAAACGCATCATATTCCACAAAGAATTCACCAAGTGGAAGTATGTTAGCAAAGAAGAAGAAATCAAAGAAGAGGAAACATGTAGATATGAGCCAACCAATCATTTTACCAAATGTATACCTATCTACTATGAGCCCTGATGAAATGACTGAGTATGCAGAATTGGTGAGACTTAAGGCAATGCAAAAGAAATTACTTCAAAAGAGAAAGAAGATTGATGTATTGGAAAGTGTCAAGGATGTATTATAGGAAACTGTTCCAGATGCCACTGTTGATGAAACAAAAGATATCATTAGTGAAGTAGAAGGACTAGTGGAACAAGTCTAAAATCCAAATCAAGTCACTAATAACAACACGATGAAGGTTCATTCGAGGAAGATGGAACTGCAAATGATTGAATCAATTCTAAACAATATTGAAGTAGATAAGGTATCACTTTTTGAGGCCTCTATAGATATTGAGACTAAATTGTCTCTTATTCTTTCAATATTTTAAAAAGTATGTTCCATTTCCCACTTTACCAAGGATATAAGGTAGAAAGATGATTCTCTTGAGACTGAGCTAACCGAGCAGCTAAAAAATGTCACTACCGAGCCTGGTTCTTTACAAGTCTATTACTCAAGGTTGAAATACTTGATGGGGATGCAACAAGAACTAAGACGAGAAAAAAATAAGAGAATGATGGAACTTCTAGAGTTGCAAGCACTGTTGATTCCCCACATTGAATCAATGCAAAGACATTTGAAGAAGGCTAAGGATTTGATCAACACCCTTGATGATAGTTCACTAGACACCATCATTAGAATGGAAATTAATGTTGCTGCTCAAATTATTGTACTTCAAACACTAAAAGGTGCATGAGAGTCATCCCTAGCTGATGTATAGAAGAAGTACCCACACATTTTTGATAAGGTATAAGTTTATCCTACCGAGCACTAAGCAATTTTGTTTTTGGCGTATTTGTCAAAAAAGGAGGATAATATAATATGTATGGATATAGTACATAAGGGAGATATAAGCATGTGTGTAGAGGGAATTACACAATATTTTGAAAATTTTGACCAAGATATGGTATGCTATAAGAAGTATTATCTAAGGAGGATTTGTACAAGAGTTGTACAAATTTTTATGACATTGAAGTTTCTATCAAATTGCCAACTAATGCCAAAGGGGGAGATTGATAATCCTATAAGATAGTTTTTTGTCATTAGTTTTGTCAAAGTCATGATAGTTAAAGGGGATACTCGATAAAAGGAAGAATACACTAAGACAAACAGTCAGTAAATAAGAGTATCACAAACACCGAGCACTGAACAGTAACAAGCACTGAGTTAAGCAGTGATAGTTATCGACCAGTGTTAGTCATCAAGTAGATGTTATGTCATTGAGAAAGATTAGAGCACATTACCGAGTATACTAGAGCTAACATAATTATTCAAATTTGATACGTTGAACCTAGACGATGATAGGGAAAGCTTTTACAATATTCAAGGTAAAAGTTAGGTAGAACATTGGGATTACAAAAACATGATTGCACATGACCATAAGTAAACTCAACCAATTAAAGACAAGTATAATAAATGCATTGGGAATGAAACCAACCTTGAACCGCGTCAACTCCACTACAGAAGGAGAAGGATCTAAATTAGGTTAACTGCCTTAAGATCATATAAAAGGAACAAAACATGAAGATGAAAGATGATGGTGAAAAATATAGAGACATGAGAATTTACAGGGATAGAGCTAAAGGAGTTAGAATGCAGAAGCTTTAGGGTGTAGAACATATAAGTTACCAAGTGCAGAATGAGGTAATACACTTACAGAGCATAAAGAGTCTGAACAACATTATGTAAATGATGCATACTCACAATTGTTTTTGTAATAGGTTTTATAGTTATTAGAAGAGTAGAAATATCATTCAGTGGGTAGGCCCTAACATGTCTTATTTTGTAAATCCTCTAACCGGGTACATCTCTTAGATGAAAGATTATAAAATCCTTTAACAAGGTAGACTACATAAGTCTTTTTGTACTCCTAACAAGGTAAGCTATCAGAAGTAACTAACATTGTAGCTCTAAATGAGCAACCTTTATACTATAGTAGTGAAGGATTGTGGGTGTCATCCCCACCACAATTTTTTACTCTAACAAAGGATTTCTGCGTGGCCAAAATCATTATGTTATGTGTTGCAAATTTTATGAGTTGAGTCATTTACTTTATGTTCATATTATGAAATGTATTCAAATTGGTAATTAATCAAATTGTATGCTTAAAAGTTTTAAGGGTACCGATTCACCCCTCCCCTCTCAGTACATAACTTTCCTGAGTTATTCCAACAAATAGTACACTAGAGGTTTTTGGGATAATTCATAATAATTGGTGTATAACCTCTCTATTAGAATAACTGAGAGGGGGAGGGGGTGAATCAGTGGCCTCAAAAATTAATCCAATAATCTAACCAAAACTTATATCATATATATAAAACCTTTAGTTATCTTCAGTCCTACAAGATGTATGCCTTTAAGTAATCTTATCAAATATATACTGCTCGGTTAATATACTATTTATCCTTTTCTTAAGCTTTACCAAATAGCAGTTTATCTTTTCCTAGCCTTTACCGAATGTCAGTAAATAAACTTAGTGTTTACCAATCAATCCCGTTTTAGTAGTGTGTAAAGAAAAACATCAAAGCAATTGTATGCTGGGAAATATGGATAGGGTTTAGAACAATGGGGGTTCGCACATAAAAGAGACCCTATGCCTCTATTAACCACATACATGAAATTCTAATGATAAGGAATATAAATTTGGAAATGTTTGCAAAGAATAATGAAATCAAATAGAATGAAATACATACCTCATAACATAGCAGATTTGGAAATACCTATTTTTCTGGTGTCTGTATCGAGTTTCTAGAAATTTTGCAACCAAATCTGGAACGAAAACACAGAGATGGAGAAAACCCATAAAATCTTTTTCTTTTTTGAGCCAAGTCAACCTTGACCCAAATACAGGGGCACAATTGTGCCCCTTTATGTTGACCTTGACATGCACTACTCCGATGGAAATTTTGTTCGTGGATCCTGAAAGTTTGCCGAAAAGGGTATCTAAATCTGCTCTGTAACTCCTAAAATAGTGCCTGTAGATATCTAAAAATGGTGTTTTGGGGTGGCTATATAGGGTTTTGCATTAGTCAAACCCCTATTTTGGTAATTTCCACCTCCACGAATAGCTGGATGTAATAGAATATGTGTGTGTGTTGCTTGTAGAAAGAGCTTTGAATGTACAATCCAAGATCTAATTCTCTAGATAAAAACCCTAGCATGAATTAAAATGAGATAGAAATGCATAGATTTGAATATGATAAAGAAATCATACCAAGCTCCCAAGGCTAAATTACTCCTACCAAACTCACAATCCGTAGTTGCTACCCCATGATTGTATCTTTTGAATGCTTGAATGTTGAAAATTGTAGACCAAAGAAGAAGGGAGGATTGAAGAACTCTTTCTTACTCTAATGAATGTCCACAATAAATTGTCCACAAAATGCTTTCTTGCATCAAGGCACCATCACATCTTGTCCTCCTATATAGTCCTCTTGCATTCTTGCATCATCATCACCACATGTCAAATGAAGGCAAAAGAGAGTGCTTATATAGAGATTTCAAGGTAAGCCTCCTAGGGAAATGTGAGGTGCCCTAATTTAAAATTTACCGCAAATTATGGTCCAATCACAATAGCCAACTAAGGAGGAAATTCATTAATTAAATTTTGGATAAAAATGCTTATGCATTCGTATCTGGTGGCCAATTTTGAATTTAGGGCCCCGCTATGATCCAAACTTGAAAGTGGGAACCAAAAAATGATAAATTTCAAGGTTGACCTTGACCCTGACCTAGATTAGGGTCAACCTTGACCCTAACCTAAGGTTTCAAACTAGTCAAGTTAGAGTGCCAGTGAAGTTTCTAGGTTGGCCAGAGACCGAGGATGATGGGAAAATAGAACAGGGTGTTGGAAAAGGGCACAGGGGCCTAGAATAAATGTGATGAAGGCTAGGAGTAACAATACATATGTGCTACCTATAAAATAGAGCCACAAAGAAGGAAATCAAGGAGAATCCTCAGGATCCTAACCCTAATTTCACCTAGAAATGAAGAATTACCAAGTGCAGATGCATCCTAAATGAAAATGTATCATGTAAATGCACTGAATGAGGGTGCTAAACCTACAAATATTTTCTTCCATTTTAATATGATACATTTATCCCCCACTTTATCTTAGATATGAAACTACGTGAATATGCAAGCTACAGTAAGAAAACATCATAATAAATAAAAAGGATATAGCCAAGTCCTCAATGTAGAGATCCTACAAGAAACTGTTAGTACCCACAACCTGTAGCACAAAAGGTTAATGAAAATCCATAAACCACCTAAGAATTACTAATATTAAATTGAGAAGTGCATAGAGCCCCTTATGCCCCCCTTTTTCAGCTTAATACTTCTGAAGGGTGAAACAAGGTGATAAGGATAGCCCTATACACTCGATATGAAAATTGTTGAATTTTTTTTTCTTAAACTAGTTATAAGGATTCCTAACCTTCCTAAATTGATTCAAGGAGTTAGGTATCTTAATCACAATTCCAATTCCATAGACGACACTGAAAATAGAGCTACAAAACTCAAGTTATGATGAAAAGAGTGAATGTCTATCTAAAAGAATATAAAGGGAAATTATAATTTAACCTAAAAAAACCCTAACAAAAACCCTAATTTTTATCTATAAATAAGGGAAGAGAGCACATACCTCCTCATTCTTAACATTTTCATAATTTAGGAGAGAAAATAGGATGTCGGGCAGAGAGGAACTTTGAGCGACACGAATGGAGCTCCTGAGATAGTGCCTGGCCATAGGACTATCGCTTCCCAAGGTAAGTTCATTGTTTTTGATATTTGTAATCTCAAATTCCTATTTTTAAAGGAAAGGTTGACCCTGACCCTTAAAGGTTGACCTTGACCTAGTTATGTCGACATTGGCCCTTTAAGGTTGACACAAACTGGGAAGGTCCACACCTTTCCTAGAGTGAGGTCAACCCTGACCCAGGAAGGTTGACCTCAACCTAATAGAGGTTGACCTTGACCTAGCCAAGTTGGATATACTATTTTGTGGTTGTATAGTTTTGATATCATGTTGTTTTGTGCTTATAGGACCTGGTTCCTCTCTAAGAGCACCCCTTTGGAGGGCCACTACTGATCATCAGATAGAAGTTGTTTGAGCTAAGAGAGGATGAGACACAACTACTACAAGACGTAGGACTGTACTAGGTAGTAGTCCTACCATAGATGAGATTCCATTGATCCATGATATAAAATCTTATAGAGAGGTGGGATGAGGACACGTTTTCCTTTCATCTTCCCTTAGGAGAGATCACTGTGACACTGGAGGATGTATACAGGATCTGGTGACTTCTAGTTTGGGGCAAACCTGTTAGACTGAGAGTACAATAGGGTCCTGAGGATATTCATGTAGATGCAGAGTATTGCCTAGGATGGGTTCCATAGATGAAAACCCGAGCAGACCATATCACCCTATCAGCCATACTGGCAAGTCCAACACCCTTGGTATGGAGGGTTATGTTGTGTATACTTTCTTTGGTTGTAGTACCCAACACAAAGGGTATAATCTTTTCAAAGCCTTTTACCCATCTCATACACAAGATGGAGACTAATAGGACCATCTTTGTGTGGGGTTGCAACATGCTAGCCCATCTATACCATGAATTATGTCAATTGGTGAGATATCAATGAGAGAGTCTCACGGTGTGCACACTATTAGAGATTTGGTTGTTTGAGCATTTCACATGTACACGACCATAGGGTATTTGTGTGATGGTAGATACAGGCACACCTAGAGCCTTTGCTTATCCACTGTGAGATTTCTGGTAGCATAGAGATACCTCCACTGGAGGGTACGTCTAGACCATGTACCAGGCATAGATGTGATATGGAGACCATATTGTCACATGACAGAGTGGCCAGATACACGACATCAAATGAGACACTCAAAACACCACAAGATGCTTGAGGGTCATTCAAGTTACATAGTAATGTCATAATACCATGACAGAGTGATGAGACAGTTTGGTCTTATACATGGGGTCCCCAGAGCAGTACCTCGATACACACATCTGACGAGATACTACCAGAGACCCGATGCTATATGTCAACCATCAGTAGTAGGCATCATAGACAATGATATAGATGAGAGAGAGGATATAGAGGTATCCCCCAATGCATCCTATTCAGGCATCACCAGGGACTACATCAAATACCAGAGTCTGAAGGGAACCTACCCCATCTTCCCTGATGACTATCCCACAGGTGATCCAAGCCTTTTAGAGAGGACACATCAAGATAGTAGCATACTAGAGGAGGAGGAGGATCATAGATATGGGGAGAAGCCCATCTCTGAGGGAGATCCCATGGAGGAGGAGAGAGCAGGAAGGATGCCCTCGGCTAATAGTACCGGTGTAGATGAGCATAATATTCATGCAACACCACTAAGATCATGACGACCTCCACACGCCCATATAAAGACACCACCTCTAAGACCTAGAAATAGTGAGCATGGAGAGATTAGTCACTCCATGCCCCCATCATCCAAACCCTTCAATGATACCTAGGAGGGAGATCTAGGTATAAAACATGTATTTTATTTAAATATTTAACTTAATTTTTGAAGAAAAAGTACTAAAAGATAAATATATTTTAATTATGCAACCAGTGTAGTGGAGTGGAGGAGCTCTATATCTGAGGTCTTGAAGGATACATGCCTATCCTACTGACTACTAGCCAGTGAGAGAGAGTTCCCCATTGGTCACAGAGATCCCGACAGGCATGCAAACATCTTTTCTTGTGTCTAGTGAGAGCTGCGGTTATGTAGAGAGAGAGCGAGGAGAGGCTGATGGATGACCTACGAAGATCACAAGAGAGTGTATATGAGCTTAGAATATCAAGGAGCCACTCATGGAATACCGTACAAAGATCTTCATCTTGACATCATAGACGAGAGAGATCTGGGAGCCATCGACCACCAAAGCATAGGGATAGAGAGAGTGATAGATAGGGGATTGTGCCACATATGTATCAAACTCAAAAAAGAATTATATATAGATGAAAAACTCTTTTTTCTAGTTATTTCTATGATTGATTACTATATTTTCACAAATAAAATAAAACTTAATAGAAAGAAAGAACGTGTATAAATGTATTCAAATGTAATTTGCTAAAGTCACATAACCTATAAAACAAACATAACTATTTTATAAGGAATACATAAGGAAATAATGATGTACTGGGGATAATAACATTTCAGATGCATAATATTGATAGGTTCCTTAAAAGGCACACCATCCATATCAAAAATTTTGTAAGCACCTAAACCAAAGTCCTCAATTACAACAAAAGGTCCAAGCCAGTTAGGGATAAACTTTATTTTTTCACCAGGTGAAGCATTCACATTTATTTTATTCTCATATAGCACTAAATTACCCCCTGAGAATGATTGTTCAATTACCTTATGATTATACTGCTTCTGATGTGATTTATGATAAGCCTTTATATGTTCCAAAGCATTTATTCGTTGTTCATCCAACATTTCTAATTCTTGTAATCATTGTTCTCAAAATGTATCTTTGTCAATTATCCCATGAAATGAAACACATAAAGAAGGTATTTCCAATTCCAAAGGCTTAATAGCATCAGTACTTGTTGGACACCTAGATTTGCACCCTTTATCCAAGCTCTCGTAGTCTTGGTAATATAGTGTAACATGGGAATCATCTCAAGGTTGTGGGACCTTTTGCTAACCAAGACGAGACCTCTAGATTCTAGGCCGGTTCCTCTTGATCTATCACCCAAATTTGCTTCTTAACAGGAAAGTAAATTCTTGAGGGAAAAGGGATAGAAGGAATGCACGAAAGGGAAATGACTGAAAGCAAATTATCCTACTAGGTGATACACCGAAGGTGACCTAAATCATAATACATTGCCTAATCTCAGCATGAAAACCTTGGAATAAAAGAACACAACTTCCTAGATAGGCTCGCATAAATATTTCATAGAGAGGCCCAAGACAAACATAGGCTATTTAGGGAAAGAAGTAATTTCAAAAACAATAGCATATTTACTATAAGTAGACACAGACTATGACCTGCAAGAAGACATCCACTTTTGTAATTTTGCACAGGAATGAGACAAAATGACAGGGGACTGTAGAATATCCACAAACTCATCTAAATCAGATCATCCATAGTAGTACACTCTATTACAAAAGAAAGAGGGCTCAAAGACTCCAATGTTTCACTAGAAATCACTCAATATACTCTAATTCAATAAGAGAGATTAAGAAAGCCCAGGGATAGAAAAAATGTCACAAAAATCCTTTGCAATATCTAAACATCAATGAAAGATTACAAACTACAGAAATCAGAGGGCAAAAAGAATGCCACGAATAATTTCCAAGTTAGGAAAACTCTGAGCTCTAAACCTCTCAAAAATGATATATATACTCCCCAGCATGTAGACTTGGAGTCCCCAAAAATGATTAGGGTTACATTATAATACATTTTTCTTTGAACAACTGAAACCCTAACTATCCAATTTGTCAGAAGAAATTATGGAATTCTCTACTGAAGATCAGATCTATCTTTTGAAAAGTAGCTTGCTATAAATGAAAATCTCTAGAAAAGGTCAATGGATCTGATATGAAAGAAGACCATTCAAAATGCATGGAATGAGGTCTTATTAGGAAACCCATCTTGGGTCAAATCAGCCATACTATTTGTAGAGAATATTGCCAGAAATTAGATTGCCCCTTCAGAAAAGCTGACTCAACCCCCTATTTCTCCTGAAGGGTCGCCCCTTATCCATCTAATCCTCTGCTAGTTGGCTTTGCCATAACTATTTAAATCTAATCTGCAAAGATATTTGAATTTTTAAATATTTGTATGACAACGGTCACAGCTGGCACAGTTATTTGCATCAATGACTGAGATCAAAATCTAATTTTACTTTGAAACATTGCCATAGATGGCTTTACTCTACCCGGGCTTCATATTATAATCTTGGGTTACCTTTCCTTCCTTGTCGCTGAATCTCCCAACTATTCCCTTTAACCTTAGTTATATCATGAGACTCGATGACAATGCAGTCTCGCAATCTCCTTATCTTTTTATTAACTCTACATCCTTTTAGAGACCTAGCGACAAAGGTGATCTCATAGTCACAAAACAAAATGGAATATCCTGTCGTGGTTACGAGACTTGGAGACTGAAGGAGTGTGAAACATGGGCCCATCAAGACACGCGTTCCCCTGTCATTAGTTTACCATTGCCTTGTCACCACTGCCACTTACATCAGCACTCGACCTTAACTCAACCCACTCCTAACCACGAAGAAATTGGAGACTTAACGACTAAGTAATCTCAAAGTCTCATAAAGGATTCTTACCCCCGCATTTAATCATGAGACTTCCCGACTGAAAAGGACTTAACCTTATCCTTCTTTTACTTAAGTTACATTCATGGGTTGAAAAAAGCACTTAGTCACAGTACCTCATGATACTTTAGTAACCTTGGTTTACATTAGGAGACTACGCGACTAAAAAGGGAAATCTCGGGGTCGCTGGATAAAATAGAATATGCCTTTTTTCTTATGCGACTCAGAGACTAAAGGTAATGCTAAAAAGCGCACATGGAACTTTCAAGGAACTTAAGTGACCTGAAAAGGTAATGGGAAAATAGAGTGAGAAATGGCTGAGCTAGGGTTTACCATAAACACTTAGGATTTTCATACTTAGGTTATTTGGATGGACAAGGAAAAATAGGGAACTGAAAAGATATGCAGAGGACATGAACAAAACTAGAAACCTAAGGTCTTTCACAAGCTAGGCTCAACCCTCGTGGGAGCCTCATTTTACTTTACCTATAGCCAATTTTACCAGATGAGGAAAATTTGGGTAACAGTACCATAGACAAGCTTATAAGGAGAAGTACCCGTGGCAGTACGAACACTAGTCCTATAAGCCCATAAAGTATAGGTAAGTTGGGTATGCCAATCTTTCGCATGCTTATTAACTATTTTCCTCAGAATTTGTTCAATGAATTTATTTGATGTTTAAGCTTGACCATTAGATTGAGGATAATAGGGAGTCAAAAATCTATGTTAAATTTGATATCACTCCCTTTAACCACTTAATCCTAGCCACTCATTCCTTTTTCCTCTTAATATCCTTCACTCCCACCAAAACCCTACCTAACTTTTAATCTCAGCCACTAATTTTCCACCTCTTAATCCTAGCCCTTCATTTTTTATGTCAAATCCATAAAAGGAGGCCTCACTCCTCATTTGCAACTAGTAGTTAGTGAATATAAGCACTTGCACACTTGAGCACTTGAGCACTTGAGCACTTTAGTTTTCATGTTAGTTTATTTTTCATTTCAAAATCTAGATATTACATGTTAGGTAATGGAATCAATCTTAGTTTAGTTGATCTTGCATTTTCGTTGTAGATTGTTATTGCATTTTCATCTTCATTATGTGAAGCTTGAGGAAAGTTCCTCGTACTTGTTCCCAATCCCTTCACCATCTTCTATCTTGCATCATAATGAGATTCATTTCATTGTGTTGGGAGAGCACACCCACAAAAATCTCTAAGAGCAAATCAAACAAGTCTTGGGTGCACTTGTTTTAGCTCATCGGAGGTTGTAGTGAGAATCTAGTTGTATTTCAAGTTATTTGTATGCTTTGATTTCTTTGTAATTCATATTTTTGCATGTTTTGACTTGTTGTGTAGCTGCAGCTAATTTCATTGCATACATTTTGCATGGTGTATTTTCTACAATTGTCTCTCATTAAATTGCAAGGTTCTATTTTACCTCTACTTTTTTTCTCCTCCATCAATTTATTTTAGAAAATGTGTGGATGGATCAGTGTATGTGGAATGAACAAAAACTACATATATTTACCATGGGATACTCTTTGTTCCTCTTGTACACTATCATATCACATCTAGTGAACACACATCATGATGCAATATAGATGACAAATTGAGATTTGATATGGTTAGGGGTTTTGGAAAATTTCTCATTTAATACAATTAGATTTATATTACTACCTATGGCACTGGCACTCACTACCTTATCATCCTCCATATTACTCTTTTGTTGAGTGACCGCTCTTTGGGAGAATTGGTAGAATTTATAGTATCTTCAACATAAATGTTTGTTGCATGATCCTTGACCTCTAATGGCCATCTTTCTAACTATATCTAGACTTCTAGATTCACTCATTTGATGTTTCATTTGGAATGTATTTCACTCATGAGCATGTTGGGTGATTGAATCTTTCCATGGCCTCCCTCTCTATATTATTTTTGGTTTTATGGGGTCTTATTTGTATTTATGGACAACCCTTGTTTTTCAAGGTATGCTTTCTCTAGTGAATTATGTTGTGTAGGGTGATTTCTAGGAGCATGGTTGTCAATTTACATATTGAAGCACATTGTGGTGGACAATGTGTATACTGATGCACACCTTCCTACTTCCTCTTCTAAATCCAACTCTTTAGGATATTGATATCATGTAACGAGATGTAATTTTAAGTTTGCATCTTAGGTGTCTTTAATGTAATAGTCCTGGGTTATGCTTAGATTTTTGTAAACTACACAGGCTTGCATGCTTGCATTCCATGTTTGAGTGTTCCTATTTGGGACTTGTGTTTGGGTCAACCATTTGTATTGTCCTGGAATATGGTGTTTTGTCATCTTATTGTATGTATTTTTTAGTTCTTTAGGTTTTGCATCAGGAGCTATAACCAGAGGTTTTCTTCACTTAGTTATTTCTAGCCGGTATACTCCCCCAAACCGAGTTCAATGTATACTCTCCTTTTATAATTAATAAAATGAGTATATATATACATATGTATATATATGATAATAATATAATGAACATTTTTTATAATATATTAATATTTTTAAAATATACAGTTAGAAAATTATATTTATCATAAATTTTATAAATTTCTCTTGATATAAATATGTTACTTACTAGAGATAACAAAAAAATCTAAACCTAAGGCCTATGAGCATGTTAATTGAGAATTCTTGTTTCTAGTTATTTCCAATATGGGATTCAATGAAAGGTCTATCAACCTTATAAGGAATTTTTTAGGACTGTGAAGTTCTCGGTCCTTCTTAATGGTTCTCCTAGGGGTTTCTTTGTTGTCAAGAAGGGGATCCGTCAGGGGGATCCTCTTTCCCCTTACCTCTTTATCACAATTACCAAATTTATTGGTTGAAACCTCTACAAACTGGCTTAGGAGAGAAGATTTCATGGTATCAAATTTTCTTCCACTCTTCCCCTTCATTGCTCCAGTAGTTTTTACATGACACCATCCTTTTTGGGAGAAGCTCGGTGATTGAGACTAAATAATAGAAATATTTCCTTACTTTGTATGATAATGTCTTTGGACAACATATTAATTATGAGAAGAGTTCTTTTTACTTCTTCAACACTAAGGAGAACCTTCAATTCATAGTTAAGCACATCCTTGGCTGTCAAAGTGTTTCTCTTCCTAGTGTGTACCTGGGTTTACCTCTCACGATTAAGGATGTCACTTCCACCTATTGGGACTCCATCCTTGAAAGAATGCAGAAGAAGATTGCTGGTTGGAAAGGAAAGCTACTTAGGATTGCTGGGCAATTGCAACTCCTCAAGGCCTCCCTCCAGGGGATTCTAGTCTACTTCCTCTCTATCTTTAGGATTTCTGGAGCTATGGATGATAAACTAGAAAGGTGAAAATTTTCTTTCCTCTGGACGGGCACCGAGGAAAAGAAGAGGTTGTCTCTGGTTAACTAGGAAATGGTGTGCAAACCTAAGTGCATGTGAGGATTAGGGATCAAAAGAATAACCACTACTAGTAGGGCCTTGTTTGCTAAACTTGGCTGGAAATTAACTCTTGAAAGCATTGATTGGAGCTTTTTTATGAAAGCAAAATACCTAAATAATGTTTTCTTTCATAAGCTTCTTGCTGCACCTGGGCTCCCTCCCAACTCTAAAATATTGAATAGCATAATCAAATGCAATAATATATTACAACAGGGAATGAAGTGACAACTTGGGATGGGAGAATCATCAGATTTTGGGAGGATGACTGAATTGGTAATGGGAAATTGGACTCTAATGGTTCCTTTAATGGACTCATGGGGACTTCTAAAATATTGATTGAGACTTATGTTGAGGATTATTTTTCCCATAACAAGTGGATTGAATTTTCTCAATCCAAAAGGGCCAATCCACAAATCAACCATAAAATCATAGAATTACATGTTTTGATCAGTAGGGCTCGGATCCCTTTATTACCTAGAGAAGATACCTTTATTTGGAAGTTGGATGAAAAAGGGGTGTTCATTGTCAATTCTACTTACAAATTTCTATCCAAAGATACCACATCCTCTAACTATTGGGGTAAGGTCTAGAATGCTCACCTCATTCCTAAAATCATTTTTTCCTGGTGGATGATGCTTCATAGAAAAATTATTACTCAAGATAGTCTCATTCGTCCGGGATTCCAACTCCCTAACAGATGTTTTCTCTATAAGAAGGGAGAGGAGACTATTACTCACTTGTTAATTCACTATCAATTTGTTGTTGAACTATGGTAGAAGGTTCCACACAAGATAAATATTGTTTGGGTTCTGAATTTTGGTCTTCACCAATTCCTGGATGAATGGAATGGGCTCTCTGCTAACCCCTATATGAAGGAGTTGTGGAAGCTCATCCCTACCTATGTTTGTAGGAGCCTTTGGAAGGAAAGAAACAACAGATTTTTTAGGGTCTCTGAGTGTCCAGTGGATGTGGTGTTCAAGTCCTTTCTAAAGCTTCTCTTTGACAATATTTATGTCCTAAAACTTCAAAATCACACTAGATGGAGACCTCTTAATAGGGGTTGGGCCAAACTAAATTTTGATGTCTCTTTCTAGTATGGAAAAGTTGTTCGTGGAGGTGTGATCCATAATCATGATGGTGATTTGATGGAGGCCTACTTTGGATGTCTCTTTGATATGTCTAGTAATCAAGATGAGTGCATGACACTCTTTTGGGGCATCCATATTACTCTTTTTATTAGGGTAAGGACTTCTTTCCATTGAAGGGGATTCTAAACTGGTGGTGGATGTTGTCAGAGGCAATGCCAAAATCAACTGGTCTTCTACTACTATTTTGAGTGACATTAAGAGCATGATTCTTGGGTTGGATGACTTCTCTATAAGAAATATTTTCATAAAAGGAAATGGGGTGGTTGATGCTTTGGCTGCCTTTGGTCATCTTACCACTATCCTAAAATGTTGGAGAAAGATGGAGGCTCTTCCTCCTACTGTTAAACTTCACATTGAAGGGGGAAAACCCACACCCTATCCTTATGAGGAACACTTATTTTCTCTTTCTTTTAGGGTGGCTATTGTTTTACAACATGATGCTTGGGGTTATGAGAACTTTTGAATTACAAAATTTAAAAGGTGGGATTTACTTTGGTGGTCATTGTGCCTTTATTTCCCACTTGGTTGTGTAACATGATGGATGGCATGTCATCCAACTCATCCTTTGGTCATGTGAACATGTGCTAGCACACAAGTAATAATTTTTATTACATCCTTTACACGACTCCGAGAAGGATTATTTTTGCATTTATAACGTAAAAGATTTTGTGATCTGCATCAACCTTTTCCTTCTCAGAAAAGAAGACTGGGATGAGCGAAGTGTCCTAACGAATGATAATTTACCTTTGAGATTGAAGTTAAATAATTTCCCAATTCATTCGAGCAGTTTAATGATTTTATTTTCCCTTAAGTTGTTGATGTGCTCTGCAATGTTATGGGTTACTATTGTGTGTCATACTGGTTATACCATAGGTGTTGATAGGGTCTATATTAAGCTGAGAAAACTAGATGAATCAAAAAATGACACCACAATGTGGTACACTACAGGGAAGGTGGAGTTTCCCAATTCCTTGAAAATATGATAGAGCATGACTATAATATCTCCATTCATTTTTTTCAGTATGTGGGTGGAGAGAAGGGTTTTGATGGGTGGTATCAACTTTGAGGTGAATGAAGATGTGATTGCTAAGATGGTTGGCCTCCCTACGACTAGTAGAAAGTGGAGAAAATAGAGTAGGGTCTCGGATACTGAAAGTATGAACCGATTTTTCAGGCTAGAGGAGTCTCCTGTCAAAATGCATGGTGATTACAAAAGAAAAAAAATCCTTGAACCCTGGGACCAAGTATGCCTCATGATAATGAAATATTTTACTCTCAAAGGCTGGTTCAAGTTCTACTATTACAACCACATGCCTATCTTGAAATCACTTCCGCAATAGAAGCTTAATTTGCTTTCTATTTTTTCTTTAATTTCTTCAAAAAAAATTGTTAAGCTATGGAGATTGCCAAACGGCAAGGTAAAAAGCCCATTCCACTCCACCAAGGCCTCATTTTTTGCATCTACCATTTTCACGTTGCTTTATGCCCACCTCACAAAATTGTGGTTCATAAAGCTCCCCATTTGCTCTGCTCCCCACTCTCCGCAAGCATTTTGGATACTTCGGGTCCCAACAAGAAACATTGTCTGCGTGTAACCTTGGTCTGAAGGCCGATTCTAGCCACCCTATCCCTGAAACCCCCACCCACCCTGTTGGGACAACCACCATTAAAATTGAGCCTTTGGACAAAAAATGTAAGACCCCTGCCAAGTCTAAGAGTAAAGCAAAAAAAAAGCCACCTACATTATCCAAGAGGTTGGTTCAGATGAGGAGGGGGCTGATGAACTAAACACCCAAAGGCGGTCCTACAAAATTTCCACTAGGTTGGCCAAAAAGGATAAATATAAGGAGAATGAAGAGTCTGATACTGAGGTTCCTGAGGAAAATGACGAAAATGGTAACGAGGAAAATAATCTAAAGGAGGGTATGGAGGAAGGGGGCCAAAAAGAGGATCTGGACAAGGAGGAAACTATGAAGGTTGAGGAGTCTGAGGATGACTCTTTCACTCATGTCTCTGAGAATGATAATTTTGACCCTATTGATATGACACATGACATGATGCCTGAGGAGATTGGCGGATGCACTAGGACCTATAAAGGTAATTTCACTGTGACCTGTGAGGGTTGCATGGAGCTGAAGGATGACATGAACACGATGAAGATCAAGATAATGGATCTAGACAGGAAAGTGTCTTCCATAGTCCACTTCAACCTATGGGTTATGCACATCTCTTCCACCTCCATGTGTTTGTTGCAAAAGAAGATGTTGGGATCGAATGCTGACAATGAAGGAAATTATAAGAAACTATTCAAGTTCCTCATTGATGATTTGGTTGGGGTTCTTATACCCAGTCGAGTGTTAAGCTTAATTAGTTTTGGTTATGATTTCCTTTATAGTCCTTCGCCTGAAACTTTCGAAGGCTTGTGGTGCCTACAATACCTTTACTATGATGTTTAAGACTTTGATACTATTAGTTTATGGGGTTAAGACTTTTTTGTTGGTTAGCTTAGTTGTTTACTATAGTAATCATATTATTGGTTATATGATTCCTATGATGGTGGTTTTTAGTTGGCTTCTAAACTCTTACTGTGATACTATTTATTTTTTATACTCTTGGTGTGTTGTTAATGTGTTCTTAACATGCTCTGGGTTTAATCTGTAAGCTTTTTGGCTTGTCTGTATGAGTCAACACACTTGATTTTGTTGCTTATATTTATCAAAAACATATTAAACTAATATTTAAATTGTTTTTTTTAGTTTTTTTTTCCCAGTAAAAGCCTTTAGACCAAATTTTATTAAAATTTATAAATTCCTATTACATTCCTAACTCAATAGGGGCGCCGATAGGAAAGAGCTGGGAAGAGAAAATATTCAGCCTTGCCTCAAACTTTAAATTTTTAATATTCAAATTACATTAAATACATTTTATGTATCTCTCCCTCGAGAGCTTTTGTTCATATGGATATTTGCTTTGTTCCTTCGAAATTTGTTCTATCTTGTTCCAATACACCCTTTACATACCCTGTAGCCCACACATTACTTGTTTTTGGCTAAGATCTTTCTTAAATCATAATGATAAATATGTGAATTAAAAAAAATGAAATGACTAGTTATAAGTGATATATTCCATTATGTTAACTACGAATTTTAAGAATTATTTCTGCCTTTGTAAATCAGTCTTTTTCAATCCATAGTATCGTTGCACAACTTTTCCCTTTTACATACCTTTGAAACCTGCACATTACTCGTTTTTTACTAAGATCTTTGTTGGATCAGAACAATAAATATAGAAATAAAATAAATATAATTACCAATTATAATTGATATATTCCATTATATACACTAGATTTTTTTAGAGTTATTTGTGCCTTACTCGTTTTTTACTAAGATCCTTGTTGGATCAGAACAATAAATATAGAAATAAAATAAATATAATTACTAATTATAATTGATATATTCCATTATATACACTAGGTTTTTTAGAGTTATTTGTGCCTTGGTAGAACAATCTTTTTTTAATTCCGTAAATGTTACAAACTTTTACTCTTACACTTTACGGCTATCTTTGTTTAAGGGATTGTGTCTTTTTACAAAGATTCCCTTTAAACAAGTGCCACTAGTGACCTGCACTTGTTATAATTTTTTAAAAAATAAATAATAAAGAATTAATGAAATACGAAAATTACATAATATAACATATATAATATAGTACTTTTATATTATATATTATAGAATAATATATATTATATATTAGAAATTGTAGTAATTATTTATAGTATATATATTAAAAAAACAATATAGTAAATTTATTTAGAATATATAATAGTTATATATTATAAATAATTAAATTTTTTAATGAAAATAGCATGTTTAGAGTAATATTTCATAAATATACTATATTGTAAATTAAAAGACCATTTTAAAATGATATATGAATTATATATTATCAAACTATGGTAACTATCTGAAAAAAAAAAAATTTGGGTAGCCTCCGAAAAAAGGAGTCCTGTAAGTATATATATATATTGGCAATTAAAAAGAAAGGTTGCTCTATTACATTTTGCTTAAATAAAAGGTGTTTATAAGATTCTTGCAATCAAAAATCTAATATTAAATATGATTGTTTCTCATACTGTCACTGTCTATCTTAAGAATCATTATAAATACTGGACTAAAACATTTAAATTTTTAATTAATATATATATTTTTTAATTGACAAGTTAGAAAGAATTACAAAAGGCAGCTGGAAAACAATCACAGCGACAAACTATCAACAGCAATTTAAAAAAAGATTACAGAAAGCAACTGGAAAGCTACAAACTATCGCCAGCAGCAACAAGGAAATTGATTGATTGAGTATTTTATTATATAAAATATCATTAAATTCTAAATTAAATTAATCTGCAACGACTTTCATGTAAAAGTCCAACATTATTAAATGATGAAAGAATAAGAGATTCTGATTGATATATGACCAAGAATCTTCGAAGCTGCCTTTTTCTATTCTATATTATATTATCCAAAGCGGTTTTTTTGGGAGGCGTGGGGGATCTTTATAGTTCAGAAACACATCATATGACGTGACTGATTGAAAATAGTGTTAAACGATGGGACAAAATTATTGATAAAGTTTAAAAGTTCAAAACAAAATAGTTTAAAAGAATGAAAAAAACTAAGAGATTAAAATAATGGAAAATAAGGTATTAGAATTAATCTCCAAAAAATTATTAAAAAACTCGAGAATATTATTAAATGATCAAAATATCTGAGAACGTTTATTTAATTTCAGAAATTCAAACTTGAACAGACGATACATTTATGCATGTGTGGGTCCCAAGTCCAATCAACTTAAAATAAAATAATAGGTTAAAAATTAATTAATTTTGTCAAAAGGTAAGAAAGACGGTGTTGAACTTCTTTACACAAATATTTGAATATTTGAATAAAGAGGTTCTACCAACCTCAAAAACCATTTTGTTTTCTCACTTACTAAACTCATAATTTAGGTATATTATAGTTAGGCTATAAGGGAAAACAGTATGTTTTTTTAAATTTTTCTTTTATAAATTTTTTTGGTTTTTAAATTTTTTTGGATTTATGAGTTTAGGATTTTTCTAACATTTTATTATGTTTTATTAATTTATTTAGAGTCTTTATTATACATTTATTGCAATACTTTTTATTTTCAATTATATTAAAATTATATCTTTTAATTAGATATTATAAATATTTTTTTTTCTAATTATAAAATCAATAATTTAGAAAATGACTATTATTTGTTGTGTTAAAAATATTGAATTTTGTGTCTAGGATATGCATTTCAAGAAGTCATCTTAAAGAATTTTAGAATCAATTAAGAGAACAATTTTCTAGAACTATACACTCACATACCTATTGTTAACACTTTGTAAGTTCATTACATCAACTTCTCTATTTAAATTAGCATCCAACTCTATTGTCACTCTTTGATTATCACTAATAAGTTGGTCTTAACCCTTTTTGTAAGGCCTGACCTTTCGACAACATATGCCACATCAGCAATATCCACAAGACAAGGGAGTCAGTCAACTAAGTCAAATGTCAAAACCACATGACGACAAAACCAGGATAATTTCCATTTATGTTAAAAGAAAGAATACAAGGTTCAACCAAAACTGTCGAACAGATTAAGCGACACATAAGTCCATAATCAAGAAGAGTGTCGACCAACTATCGAATGCACCCCAATACATCACATGACATAATACATCAAATACATTAACAATTTCAACCAGCTTATCGAAAGAGAAATATACCAAAAGAAACTTACCCATTGAAATACGTCAATGTATGATAATAAGAACAGACCAAAAAGAACTTAACTTACAAGGACACAATTATATTACAAGAGTCATAGACTGACTAACATAAGTGTGAAAATGTCAATACAATAGACCAATGGTCGATGGAAAAAAATCATACTTCTTCTAGCCATGAAGACCTTCCTTGCAGGAGGTCCCGACACTTGTTTCAGACAAAACATCAGGGGAAAGAATATTGTAGGAGTGTGTTTCCACCCTACCACAAAGCAATTATACTTCCCTGAAATCTTTCCTGACATGAAAGATACCCAGCCCAGCTAGAGGAAGCTAATCAAGTAAAATTGCCTGAAGTAATGGAATTTGTGCAAGTGTAAATTCATAAACCATTAAAGCAATAAAACCATAGTCACATAGTAAGCACTTTTTTATAATTATGCCAAGAAAAGAAACAACTTTTTCTTGATCAAATTGTTGAGATTTCAATCCTATCTCATTCTCATATTAAATATTTCTTGATTTTCTCGTAGCTCAAAGTACTCACAATACCACTATCAAGTATGCATCAACATTGACAAACATCAATTTACTTCAACCATATAAAAATTCATCAAAACCCTCACAATCATTCATTTTCTACATGAGCATATGAAAATTTAATCTATGCAAGATATAGATGGTGGGTAAAGGCATAAAAGTACTCAAAATGCAATCAATTATTAAACCATACTTGTTTATGATTGACTATAAACGAAAGACCATTTCATCAAGTCATAAAAGCCAAGAATTTAATTGTATATCTATTTGTTCATACCAATTTTCTACTCAATCCCTCCCTTTCTATCATCTTCAGAAATATAAATCTGGGGATTAATATGAGTTCATTTATTAGAGATCATAACAAGTCAGAGTGTATCATAACAAGTCAGAGTGTTCTAATCACATAACTCTCAAGACAACTCAACTTGGAGACTTTAAAATTATTGGGTAAATAAATGGAGTCAATTATGGTAGAAAATGATTTCCCATGTAACGTGGTGTAAGTTTTAATACAAAATAAAATATGATTGAGAGTTATCAAAATAACTGATGCCATGTTTACCCAACACTGTACTTAAATTCATTCAACAATTAAATAAGCAAAATACTCCGTCAACTATCAACATGGAATTTAAAACAATCATTGAAATCAACATTTACAATTATGAACAAAATGATGATAATCTAAATTTTTTTTCATCAAATAATAAGCGCTCTACAACTTCCTTCTATTTTCCCGCTCTGGGTTTTTTCAATACATGTTGGCTTCGGCATCCTCATCGTCGGGGAACCTAGGGGGCCCGTTGGTTCTCTGTCCATGCATGTTCCTTGTGTTGTCACACAAAGATGATAGAGGGTGCTCTGTAGTCAATACGAGCTTCGGTTCATCTGCGGTTTTTGTCTTGGAGGACTCTTCTTACTCGAGAAATCTGGTGAGTAACGACTTGATTTTGTCTAGCTCAGATAAGGTGGGGGTAGACAAGGACTGCCAGCTGGGGGGTTGAAAGAAGACGGTTTTAGGTAAGGAGTCCCCGGACTCCCAAGATATCCCAGAATGTACTATGGGTAAGTTTGGATCAGAGATTGTTGTCCCTGATGGGGTGGTTGATAGCATTTTTTCTTCGCTTCAACTTTGTCTGGTGGGTAGATTTATTGCCTTTAGACGCACCATTGATATGGTGCGGCGGTGGTGTGTGACCAGATGGAAAGTTAAGGGTTACCCGAATGTCTCGGCAATGCTTGGAGGCCTCTTTCTCTTTAAGTTTAATGCTGCAACAAATTTCACACATGTTTCCACTGGGAACTGATGTTATGGGAAGCATTGTCTGATATTGGCAAAATGGAAGCCTAGCTTTAACCCAGAAGTGGAGCTTCAGAAGGCTGCACCGGTGTGGGTTCATCTCCCTGGGCTCCCCCTGGAATTTTGGGATAAAAAAGTGCTTTGTTGGATTGGGAACTTGTTTGGCCAATATGTGTCAGCAGATTCTATTACTTCGCAAAAGTCAAGACTGGTGTTTGCGAGATTCTATGTTAATGATACGATGAATAAATCTCTCCCCAACTTTGTGATGCTGAAATACAAATGGGGAAATTGGAATCAAGCCATTATTTATGAGAATACCACCCTCCACTACCAGTGGTGTGATAAACATGGTCGTGAGGTAGCGAATTGCAAGACCACCCTGGGATGGATGAAGGGGTTTCAGAGGTACTTCCAGCTATGGTTATTTCTGAATCGGTTGTCATCTTCCCATTGACTGAGGCGGGGGTGGAGCAAGGACCCTTGGATGGGATGCTCCCTCAATTGATGGGCGAGGAGGACAGTCTTAAAGCTTTGGAGAAGACTGAAGAAGATAAGGGTAAGATGGTTGAACAAGAGATAACCTTGGAGGAGGGAGAAGTGGGAGAGGATAAGGGTAAGATGGTGGATCAGGAGACAACCTTGGAGGAGGGTGAATTTGTTAAAGTCTTGGATGATATCTCTAACTCCAAAAGGGAAAGCCCAAAGATAGAATAGAAAAGGCAGAAAGTTTGTTTCCTCCATCTGCCGGCCTGAAGGGTGGGGGTGGCTAGGGAGAGGATGGTAGCATTAGTGATTGGGGGGAGGTAAGGGCTCCTAATTTTTGTTCCCCTTCCCAAAGTGGTGGGATAAAGGTTAAGTTGATAACACTGTTGGCCCCTTCTTCACCGATGGATGGTCCCCTAGACTGGTCAGAACCGAAGAGGAAAATGAGAGGGCAGAAAAAGGCGGATGTGGGAAGTGAGGCCAAGGTTGTTAGGCCCAGGGCGAGATCAGTAAGAGAAAAGGAAGCAGCAAGGGAAATTTCCAGTGGATGAAAATTAACCTTAGAAGACTCCCAAAAAAGTAGAAAATGAAGTTCCTCTCTTGGAACTTGAGGGGCATGAATAGCCCCCAGGAACAGTATGCTTTGAAAAAGTATATAATATATTATAAATTTGATGTGGAGCTAATCCAAGAAGTTAAGATGTCATATCAAAAAATTTCTCTTCTTGTGGATAAAATATGGCCTAGTGCAGCCTTCCTCTATAGTGAAGCTAATGGGGCCTCAAGTGGGGTTGCTACTCTCTGGAACCCAAGTAAGTTTTTTGGTAAGGCGATGGATTTTTCTCATAACTATCTTATTGTTTTGTTTTCTTGGAACAATATTTCTTAGTACATGTATAATATATACACTCCTAATGTTATAAGTGAGCGTAGTAAAACGTGGGGAGAGATTTCTAGCCTTATGAAAGTTGATCAGAGGTACCCCATTATGTGTGCAAGAGATTTTAATACCCCCCTTTTTCCCTCTGAGAAGATGGGGGAACCCAAGATTATTCGGACAGTATGCAAGACTTGGCAGACTTTATGAGAAATAATGACTTGATTGATATCGATGTGCAAGGTTTGGCCTTCACATGGTCCAATAATAGAAAAGGAAACCAGCTTATCCCAGTTAGACTGGATAGATGGATGATTTCAAGAGGTTGGTATATTGCCCCTATGGTTGGTCTATCTCATCTCTCTAGAACAATTTCAGATCATTCTCCTCTGATTCTCAACTGGGTTGAGAAGTCAGGGAGTGGGCCTCAACCTTTCTACTATGAGATGATGTATCATTCTCATCCTAACTTCATTGAATGTATTAGATGTTGGTGGAACATTCATGTTAGGGGGACGGCTATGTTTAGAATTTATAAAAATCTATAGATGATAAGAAGGGAGGCTCGTGGGTGGAGTAAGACTAGGTTCGGAGATATATTTCAAAACAAGAAAGAGATTGAGGAAAAACTTGTTTTCTTCCAAACGGGTATGGCCAGAGGTGATTCCTCCTAGACTGATCATTGTGAAGAGGAGGTGTGAAGAAGGAAATGGAAAGAGAATCTTAAGAGGGAATAAATTTACCGGAAGCAAAGGTCCAGAGTCCAATAGCTCAAGGAAGGGGATAGGAATTTGTCCTTCTTCCATAGGTCTGCTTCTATTCATAAAAGAAGGAATACCATTAAAATCCTGAGGAACAGAGGACATCAAGTGCTTTCAGAGGATGAGGATATTGGTAGGTTTGTTGCGGAGTTCCTTCAAGATGCTTATAGATGTCCGGTCTGAGGGAATTCAAAGGACATTTTTAATTGGCTCCTGAAGGCCATCCTGACTATCATAGTGAGGAGGAGAATGGTATTTTGTTGCATCAGGTTTCCGAGGAGGAGGTCAAACATTATGTGTTCTTCATTGGGGATTATAAATCTCCAGGACCGGATGGCTTTCCTCCAACCTTTTTCCATCATTTTTGGGAGATTATAAAGTATGATTTGATCCATGCGGCCCATGATTTTTTTAGAACTGGAAACATCTTGAAGAAACTTAATAATACATACATTGTTCTAGTCCCTAAGGTCCCAAATCCACAGTATATGGGAGACTTCCACCCCATTAGCCTCTATAATACCATATACAAAATTATGTCCAAAATCCTGGCTAATAGAATAAAACCTCTTCTCAGCAAAATTATTAACCCCAACTAGAAAGGTTTCATTCTGGGTAGACAAATTCTGTATGCGGTGATTACCTCCCACAAGATCATCCATTCTATGGATAGAAGAGAAAATGTTGGGATGGCATTGAAGGTGGACATCTCTAAGGCTTATCATAAAGTGTTATGGGTTTTCTTGTATGTGGTTCTTCAAAAATTCAGGTTTCATGAAAGATTCATAAAAGTTATAAAGGTGGTGATGAAAATGGTTGACTTTGAGGTTTTAGTCAATGGCTCTTCTTGGGGGTCGTTTAAGCCAGAAAGGGGATTGCAATAAGGGGATCCTATTTTTCCCTACCTTTTCCTGATGGTGGCAGAGGTGCTGGCTCATAATCCCCTGAAGCTGAAGATGATTGGTTCCATTGTTGGTTTTAGACCAGCCTGCACCCTCCCTCCGAAAGTTATCCAACAATTTGTGGATGATATGTTTCTCTTTGGGAAAGCCTATATTAGAGAGGATAGGGAATGGAAAAATTTGTTGAATATATATGCGGAGGCGTCGGGACAATTGATCAACTACTATATGAGCAAAATGTATTTCTTCAATATAGAGCAGAGAATGAGACAAAAGATTGTGGACTGCCTCGGGTGTATGGGGGTCAAGTTGCTAGAACCTGTCTAGGGCTACTACTCATGATTAAGGAGGTCTCAGACCAATTTTGGAACACCATTCTAGATAAATTACAGAAAATACTAGCTGGTTGGAAAGGGAAAGTTCTTAGTAACGCGGGGAAGCTTTAGCTATTGTCTGTGGCCCTCCAAGGTATCCCTATTTACTTCCTTTATCTTTTTAAAACCCTAGACAGAATGGTGGAGAAGCTTGAGAGGATTCAGAGAAATTTCTTGTGGACAGGGGTGGAGGAAAAAGCTAGAATGAGCCTGGTTAGTTGGGATACAGTCTGCCAACAAAAGGTCGTGGGAGGACTGGGTGTGAGGAAATTAAAATATCTTAATAAGGCTTCAATTACCAAAATTGGTTGGTAGCTCACCAAGGGGACCACCGAATGGTGCATGATTATGAAAGCTAAGTATTTGAATAACACCTCCCTCTTCCCCTTTAGTCAGGGGTTATTGTCTAGTTCTAAAATTTGGAAATTTATAGCTAAGTGTAAAGGATATTTGTTAAGGCGATTGAAACGAATTCTGGGTGATGGTGACCAGATCAGTTTTTGGGAGGATTGGTGGATAAGTGATAAACCATTGAGTAAGGAGAATTTTTGTCACATCAGGGACACACTGGAGCATTTCTTTGAAAGTAAATTTAAGGGTTACATCTCTCAGGACCAGAAATGGAAAAACTTGGCAGAAGTCTTTATTGACCATACTAAGGTCCCCCTTCTTGTAAAAGAGATCCAGGAGCTCTTAGAGGGGATTAGAATCCCCCTTTCTTAGAAAAATAATAAAGTGGTTTGGTGTGATAACAAGTCGGGGGAGGTCATGGTGAAATTAGCTTATTTAGTCAATTCTAAGAAGGTGGCGAATGAGAAATTATGGGGGAGTGTTTGGACCCCACAATTGATCCCTAAAATAAACTTTTTGTGGTGGACGGTGATGCATGGGAAGATTCTTACGCTGGACAACCTCTAGAAGCGGGGTATCTAGTTGGTTAACAAGCGTGTTATGTCTAAAAACCAGGAAGAAGCCATTAATCATCTACTAATTCATTATCCTTATGTGTCTATGGTGTGGTCCAAAATTATGTGCAAAATGCATCTGGATTGGGTCTTTCTGGAGAATGTTAACCAATTTACCATCAATTGGGGTCATTCATCAGTTTGTCCTCTAATTTTTCTCCTCTGGAAAATGTTACCCCCACATGTTTGTTGGAGCCTATGGAAAGAAAGTAATAATAGGTTGTTTAGGAGGGAGGAAACTGAGATTGAGGGGACTGTGAGTTCTACTATCAATCTGCTACGAGAAAACTTTGAGACTTGCTGGTGGAAAGTTCCTAACTCTGCCCTAAAGAGTTAGATTGCAGACTGGCCCGTGCTTGGAATCTCCCTAACACTTTTTCAAATTTGATAACTCGAAGGTGGTCGCAAGGAGGAATACTCATTGGGCCCCCCAGTTGATACTTTCCTCAAGCTAAATTTTGATGGGGCTGCCCATCGGGGGGTTGTTGCAAGAGGAGGTATTATAAGAGATCACCTAGGGAGGATGATTATAGCTTATGCGGTGAATCTGGGACTGGGTACCAATAATATGGCATAAATTTTTGCCCTTTTATGGGGGCTAAAAATGGTAGTTACCTTGGGTATCAAGTATTTTATTATTGAAGGGGACTCGAAAGTTGTGATTGAGCTGGTCAAGGGAAACTATAGGGCCAGTAGGAAAATGTCTAATCTCCTAGAGGACATTTGGTTGTTCTTCCCTAGGCTGAGGGAATTTAGGCTGCAACGCATTTATAGGGAGGGAAATGCGGTGGCAAATGCGCTGGTAGCTACTGGCTTTTCTGTGCACGGGGCTAAGTGCTGGAGAAATTTGAATTCTCTGACAAAGAAAACTATTTTTCATGTCGTACAAGAAATGAATAAAGCCATTTAATGATGAGGTACAAAGATAAATCTTATTGGAATTATAAGGCGGCTTGTAAAGTTTTGACGAGCAACACGATTTCAAATTTCAAATGGGAAATTGAACGGAGTCTTAATTTTAGCAACTTGTTTATTAGACGGGTCATTATTACCTTTTTTGTTGATGGTACAAGCCCTTTTAAGAGATATATCAATGTGGATATTGGCACACATCTAGGGTTTTTTGATAAGACGGCAGGTCTTTATTGGCATTTCATTTACAAGATTCACAATCATTTATTCTCATGGATCTTCTTAGCTTTTATTATGGATATCCATGTGAATAGTACCTCCTTGGGATCATATTACCATCTTGTAATTAAAGTCATTAGCATTAGCACTAATTTGAATTCTATTTTCTCCAACTCTGGTTGTCTAAGTTGGGCGTGCCGCAAGGATAGTTTGAATTAGAGTTGACCTAGGTCTGGTCTGCATGGAAGTAGGTGGCTTGTGATTTTGTTGGTGTCCCAAGAAGAGGAGCGGCTTTCTAAGAACAACATTGAGATGGTTGGCGACATGGTTAGGGTGGAACTGCCCAAAATTACAGTTGGATTTCTTAAGAACCTATGTGTTGTTACGTACTTGAAGGAAGGAGGTCATTACCCTTACATGGAAGCCATGGAGAGAAGTGATGAGAACATTTCCATGCAGCTGGTTGATTCTTGGGAGGATCACAAGGTTACCATTAATGGTATTCTTTGAAATTAATGAGGAGGTTATTGCCCAAGCCATGAGGCTTTCTATGGAGGGCAGGAAATGGAAGAAGGTGTCAAAGAGCAGGGATGATACGAGTGTGAAAAGATTTTTCAAAAAAATGGAGATGCATGTCTGATTCCATGGTGGGTTCAAATGGGTTGACTTGCCTGAGCCCTGGAATGAGGTATGTTTGATAATAATGAAGTACCTTACTTTAGAATGTAGGTTTGGGACTTGTTACAATTACCACTTCCCTCTATTAAACCACTTTTGATATAATGAAGAAATCCCCTTTCCTTTTTTCTTCTGCACTCACTGGAAGCCTCGGTGGGTGATGTTAGGGAAAAGAAAAGTACTAAACAGAAACATTTCATTCTCCCCCAAGGCCTCATCTTTTGCTTATACAATTTCCATCATGCTTTGTGCCCGCCCAGATTTGTTACTTTGCAAAAAATTACTACCCCCACTGCTAATGATCCTTTTGAGACTGCCACCTCCTAGTCTTGACCTACCTCATCCTCAAAAATGCCTACTCCTGTGAAGAACAAGTTGAAAAATGCTCAAAATGATTTAGCTGGGCTGGGAGGGGAAGTCCAAATTAACATCATCTCGGAGGAGGAGGAGGACGACTATGACAGTCGGAGGAGGTCCCACAGGATAGCATCTAACACTCAGGTTAAACAAAAGGCTGTGAGGAAGAGATACTTGGAGACAGAGGATGAAGAGGGGAATTGAGAGGAGGAAGAGGGGGAGAAAAAAGGAGGTAGCGAAGACAAGAAAAAAGGGAAAAAATCTAAAATTAAGGAGGTTAGTTGTGACAAAGGCAAAGGTAAAGAGTCCCCGATTAAGGAGGAAGGTGAGAAAAGCTAGGAATCTACCAAGATCTCAGCTAGTTTTAGGCTGCCCAAGGTTGATTTCTCTAATAAGAAGGTGTTGGGAGAACATATGACTGATTTTCTGCTCACTGCTACCTCACCTTTAGGGCAATAGGAGGGTTTTGTGGCTAAGCAGGAAACATGGGGAATAGGGAGGAGAGCTCGAAGGTTGGCAGTGATGAGGAAAAGGTGGACCTGAATCATATCAAGGAGGATATCAAGTGGCTCTAGGATTTAATTCAGAATGTGGGCTCCAAAAATGATCTTCAGGCGATGAAGGAGGAAATCAGGGTGCTGGGGGGAGAGTTTCAATAGAATTGCGGATTTCATTGTTAGAGTTATGCATTCCGCAGTGATGAATCTTCAGCTCCTTCACCTAGAGAATTCAAAGAATTTTGGTAAGGAACAAATTGATGGGAAGCTCTTCCAATTTCTTGCTGATGATTGGTTGATGTTGTTGATCAATGGTGGGGAGAAAAACCCCAAGTGATTCTCCTTGTATTTCTTTGATGTCCTTGGTTTTTCGCTGCTTCTGGTGGATGGTCGGGTTGGGCCTATTTTTTATGATGTTTTGTTTATATGATGGTCGTAAGACTGTTATCTTGTTCTTTTCTTACAGTAAAACCTTAATGAACTTTACTGCTACTACTATTTACAGGCTAGTTACCAATTTCATTGTGAAATTGGGGTCTGTCAGTGATCACAGGTTGGTTACCAATTTCATGGTGAAATTGAGGCCTGTGATCACTTGTTTATGGTTTTTAATTTTAAAAAATGGGATAGGCTGAGGGTGTGCTAGGGTTGGTTATGTGCTGCTAGTTTGGCACTTCTCGTATTAGCTATGTTTTCTTTGTTTGGGTCAGCCCCCTAGTTCTGTCTGCTTTATTAATCAAAAACATTTACAATTTAGCTACAACTTTGAGTTTTGTCTTACTTTATGTTTCACATATCTTTTATGAAATTAAACTTCAAGAACATAATCATGCTTTGAGGTCTGTGAGGTTACAGTTTGACACTATTAGACTGCTTTCAAATTAAACTAAACTTTTCTTAAAAGAGTGCAACTATTTATCCACTTTAATAAGACTGAGAAAATCAACAGTTCTCAAATTTACTTAAAAGTACTAAGCTCATTTCTAACATTTTATCTAATCTGGAACCACATCATTTTAAAATCATTGTCTATATGGCTCGATCTTATATAATGTACAGCTCAAAAAAAATAAATTCTTAATATTGTCAGGCAAAAAGAAAATCAGAGTTATTCCATTCATGCAATCCTTGGTGTCCAAAAGAATATAATGAATTGAAAGTTTGAAAAGAGGATTCATTATTGACTATTTTCTATTGTTAAAACAAAATCTAAGACATATAACAAAATAGGAGTTACGGATTTCATCAACGTTTTCCATTGTTTACAAAAATTAAGATTCGCTGAGGGTAGATAATATTTTAGTTAAAGTATTTAATTTTCTCAATGTTTATCATTTCAAAGAAAAATAAATACGAAATTCTATTTATTTTACATGTCCAAAGGCAGGAATTTGGTTGTTACCACAAAAGAAATTTAATAACAAAAATTGACATCAGAGATGATTTTTTTAGTCTTGATACCAATTTCCATAACTTTATATGAAACTCAGATTTGCCTCAATTAAATGAATTGGACATTTTAGTTATGCTCTACATTACAAACTTAGAAATGAATGCTAAGGAAAAATGAATAAATTTTAAACCCAAAAGGACTTCGAATGACATTAAAAAAAATCAAATCTTTTAAAGGACGGAGGAAATCAAATCCTCAGAAACTGTGACAATGTAGGATCTTGCACAACATACATTGTCTGGTCCGCTTAATAGGAATCTACTGACTTTGGGTTGAATTTCCTTAATGATAACATAGATGCAATCCAAATTCATACCTAGGTAAAGACCCCACTATTCTAGTGTTTTCGGCCTGAAGAATTCTAAGGACAATTAAGTTATTCTAAAAAAATGTTAATTTCCAATTTGGCTAAAAGAAATTAGTATCGTCAATCAGCTAAAAATTGTTTTCATACAATGGTTCTTATTCTAAAAGAAAGAAGATATGATTGAGCAGACTGGTAGAAAGAAGAAAAAAAGCTATAGTTTTTTTCGACTCCCCTTCAAATGAATTTTCTACGAAAGATCAACGCTGGTAAAAATGAAAGAATTTAAAACTGCTTTGGGGCATCGGTCAAACTTTAAATAAAGGAATATAATACTGACAATCTTAGCTTAACTGCCTACCCAAATTCCAAAGAAATAAACCAACAATTTATTAAACACAAGACTTCATGCAACCTACAGTTCATAAATATCCATCTATTCAATGCAAATTTCTCAGAAAGCATATCAAATAGGAGAAAACCTGGAAATTATCAGTGAAATCTACAAAGAGTTTGACCCTTCAATACTTTTAGAATTAGCTCCACTGTTCCAGCCTATGCGTACCTCTCTTTTTTTCAGATCTCAGAGCCAATCTTTTTTATTTCCCAAAATCTTTTGTTTCTCTTTTCTAGGTTCCCCTATGTTTTTAATCCTCTTACACTTGCATTTTTAATCTTCTCCCAGTGGTAGGTCTTGCATGTTGTGAGTGTAGAATGCAAAAGGGTGAGTTATATTAAATTTTTATTGTTATTGTCACAAGTAGTCCATTAATACTTTTGTCTCCCACCTTTAATACTTCACTCTAGTTTAACTTTTAATCAATATCCTATCTGTAGATATTTTATCTCTCTTTCAATTAAATGCAAAAAGATATTTATTCTATTCGAATTTAAAAAATAATAATAAGGAAATTATTTTAATTCACAATGTTGGGTTATGATGCTTTTGTGGGAGATTATTCATTATGGGTGGGAGGCCTTTTGATTGTATCTTCGCGATGGATGCGGGTTTTAGGGGGTATTGATGAGTCCTCCATATATCACTTATTTCATCACTTGTACATGATTTATTTTCTACATTTTTCTTCTTTGACAGAGGTTTTTCCTATGTGTTTTTTATTCTTTACTCCATCTATGAGTGATTTTTAATATGAGTACCTAAAATGGCCTCATACTCAAGACCCATCTTGCATCATATTTTCATCCTTGAGTCTTTTACATTGATCGTATTCCTCCTTAAGTTGCACTTAAGGGGGAGGTACGATATGAATAAGGTTATGTCCTAACTAAGTCCTAAGTGTGGACCTAGTCACATGTTAGCTTAGGTCCTAGGTTTCTTTCTAGAAGTTATTTGTTAATGGTGACATGCATCTCATTTATTTCATGTGTCCTAGATTGTTAATATATA
>MU227120.1:2013970-2055067 GCA_018584345.1 Thuja plicata | reverse complement strand
CACTGATAACCCTATCTTTGAGTTTTTTAACATGCACGAGTTCTATGAGCCAGAATGGGTCAAAATCCTACTGAGCAGGATACATGATGACCTATATTGGATTGGTGAAGTTCCTATCTACGTTACTGTAGACCTAATTCATGATATGAGTAGACTTCCTAAGACTGGACCAGTTCTTCCCACTGATAAGGATGTTAAGAAGCAGGTTGAACAAATATGCTTATCCAGGAGTGACAGGCACAGAATGATTGTTGATCCCATTGAGGAAGATGACATCAAATTAGTCACTATGATACTAGGTTACAAGTTCCAACACGCAAGCAAACTGAATAGTGTATCTACACCTACTGTCCTGGCAGCAATAAAGATGGTAAAGGATAATACTCAGTATAAGCTATGTGAGATATTGCGTGCACAACTCATTGACAACATTAGAGCTATCAAGCATGACAAGAGAAAGATATTCAGATTTGGCTCTTTGATCATCTACCTATACTTTCACATTGTTGGTAAAGTCTCTAACCTTTACCTAGACAGGATCAAACCCACTATGTCTCGGATATCACTAAAGGCTACATCAAAGAGTAGTGTGAAGGATTCTATGGATATGGAGATAAAAACATTTAGGATCAAAATGGAGAAGAGGTTTAGATTATCAGAGAAGATAGTTGAGAAATACAAAGACACCATATGCTTCATGGTGGAAACTAACTATACTTGCATGGAGGCAGTTGAGCCTAGAATAAAGTGGATTCACCCAATTGGATATGAAGTTGAAGAACAAGTTTTGGAAGGATATGCACAAGTCCTCTTATCTGCGGCTAAGGACCCTAATGAACCTAGATGGGGTACTTATAGAGAAAGATAAATCAAGTTGATTCTATCTTATACAGTGTAGACAATAAAAGAAAGGCATCAAGGATTACATCTAACATCCTAAGAGTTCATGGTGTTACTCAAGAAGACCTAGATAAGGCTAGGGAAGCAAAGATTGCAAAAGAAATTGAGAAAACTCCTACAGAGGTGAAAATAGAAAAATTTGATGATATGCCCAAGAAGAAGAAGAAGAAATCTAATGAAGGTACATTTGCACCCTCAACTACTATTGATCTAGAGTCCTCTCCACCTTCAGTACCAAGCAAGATGACTAGAAGGAAGAAGCAAGTTCCCACAAGTCATCCATCCTCAAGAACAACAAGGAGCAAGGTAAAGAACACACAAGCACCTCTTGAGGTAGGATTCAAACCTAGTCTGTCAGTCTTAAAGAAAAAAATATTTAATGGAGGAAGACTAGAATCTATCAAGAATGTCTATGATAAGTATCAAGAGATAGACAAATCAAAAATTCACGCAATGATTTTCTCTCATATGATTAAGTTTAAGAGGTCAGTATTGGAACTCAAGACAGACATACCAGACAAAGTATGGAACATACTTGATGTATTGAAAAGGCAAGCAATTGAAGAGGATATAAGGATAAGAGAAGAAACATTAGATAGTCTTCTCCCTGTTTGCTCACATGAGGAGAAAGCTATACTATTAGATATGTTAAAACCTCATCTCAGAACCAAAACAAGAACACTTCATATCATGAATAAAGAGTATGAACTAGTTGGTGAAGAGACTCATAAATCATTTGAGTGAGTATTTATGGATAGGCATATGTATCCATCAATGGCACCTACAGTAAAGGTGACTCCAGTCCTGCCCAAATAGGATAAAGAACCAGTGATTCAAAATGCGCCTATGACAAGTCCACAGGATTCAACACCTTCTGATACAACCAAAGATTTAGAAGAAACCATTGTGATCCATGATGTTAATATATCTATGATAGCTTCAGACAATGAATTGAACAAATTTGAAAAATCATTTGTCGGAGCTGAGGAAACAGAGAAGGTATGCACTGATAACACTTCCTTACAACAAGATGAAGCTCCAAACAAAGATTCAACAGATTTGAATAATGGGGAAAACAATCAAACTAATGAAACACCAGTCATGGAGATCCCTGTGAAGAGTGAATATGTGGATGCCAGTTAGAATGTAATACATACTCCATCCATCAGACCATCATTGTTGTCAAGTTTGATCCTTGATTCAACAAATCTAGATTCTTGGGAAGAAGAAGATTTGATTAAGATCAATGTGCTAGCCATGGAGAAATCCAAAGAGAAACAAGTCATGAGAAACCCTCTCTTTCTAGAGACAATGAACATTCTGAATGAATTAGTGCTAGTAGATAAGAAAGTGGCTAAGATTCAGCTAGTTGATGATGTTGACAACATCTTGACAAGCTTCAAATCACATTTCACAAGTTTAGTAGACTCTGCTACTAAAATTGAAGAAGATGAGTACAAAAAGGGAAGATTGAATGAATTGGTAAAGAAATTTTCTTTAGATCTCAATTCATTGAAGATTGGTTAGCAAATTTTGAAAGAATTGGCATCAAAAGGCAGGAAGATAATAGAAAATTGCATGGATAGAGGCAAACTCACCTCTGAGAACATCAAGAAGATAGAGGAGGTAGATATCTTGGTTGATAACATAAGGCAATTAGTTGAAACATCATCTCAAGACATCAACATCTGCAACAATATCTATCAAGGGCAGATAGACAAGATTGAAAAAGCTAAAATGGAGATCAGTAAGATAAGGATCAAGTAGACTCAACTGAGAAATGCACTTGCGCCCTCCTTAGAAGTTTTGAACGAGAACATCCAACATATAGATGCAACCATTGCTACCTATGATCAAGGACCCAACATGGATCTAACAAAGATGGAGAATCTTACATATGCCTTTTGCACCCATCTTCAGACAGTTGATGCACTGAAGGCATTCTGGCAGCAAGAGATCAAGATTCTTCAGATTGCTTATCCAGATGTATACATGGAGTAAGTATCTAGAGACTTACAATTTTTACACCTTTTCCATTAATGTCAAAGGGGGATTAATGTATGTATATAAGGAGTATGTTATATAGCCAAATTTATGATATAAAGCTTTTTGTTATTAATTCAAAGTTTAAAACAACTTGGCCACATTCCTTTGTTGCCATTAATGACAAAGGGGGAGATTGTTGGCAAGTTAAAAATCAGAGTGTATATGACTTATTTTTTGTTGTCATTATGGAAACAAAGTCATATGACGTTTATTCAAATAAACTTGGAAGGTAAAAATGGCTAAGTATAGAAGACAGAGCAGAACAGAGATATGTAGTCGATCAGAGCACTAGTGCACGTGCATCAGAATGAATCAAGATATGCACGTTCATACATAAGCTCTATGATATGTTTTTATCCTTACCCTATACACACATGGTACTGAATGATAGTACAAAGAAGTTACAGAAAGATTAAGTGCACTAACAGTTCAGAAAATAGAGTATGGAGCCGACCACAGTCTTTGGATTAGCGTATAATCTTTTGTTTTGTAAAGGTTATGCACCTATTGTAATAAGTTAGTAATTATATATTAAAAATTATTGTAAACATGCTTAAGCCAATTTGTTTGGAAGCGTTGTGAATGTTGTTTTTGGGCCGACTAAGGTCTTGTTTTTGGTCGCATCTATTTAGGCATAAACATATATATATGACATGTAAAGTTGCATTAGAAGTGTCAAAGAAATATGCAGAAAAGAGATATAGAAGAACAGTATAAGATGTCAGAATAAGATAGAGCTCTTTAAGAGAATAAGAGCATCAATGCATAAATGGAACTGATCAAACAATTGTGTCACATACAATAGTTCACTTTTGGATATAGTGTATATCTATTATCAAGGAGGTTGTAGCCTTCTTCTATTGAGAAGTGAGCTCTTTGACAGTGAGTCCTCACCCCTAATAGGGTTATATTAAATAATCCTAACAAGGTCATTGTACTTGCATTATAAAGATTGGTTCTAATAGGGAAAAGGAACCTTAACAAGTTCATTATACTAGTACAATCATTTGTGGGTACTAATTCCCACCGGGGTTTTCCTCTGATCAAGGTTTCCCCGTAAACATATCTGGTGTTATGTGTTGTTGTATTATGCTTCATGTGTTATCTATTTAATTGAGTTTCAAATTGATGAAATAGAATAATTAATTAAACACTGATTCACCCCCCCTCTCAGTGTTTCCAACACCTTTTCCATCTCCTTTTGAAGTTCCTTATACTTATGCATGTATTGCATTGCAACAAGAGAGATATACCTAGGTGGAGATGATGAAGTAGATGCATTTCTTGCAGTATGTCCTTAATTTTTCTTCTCTACTCCTCAATTATGGACTTAGCCTTTGAACTTCTCTTGCATTCTTAGATGCCTGAAAAATGGATTGTTGTACAGTACCTCTTCTGTTTGACTCAATTTTTCTTCTTCTATTTTATGAAAATATTGATTTGAGATAGTTTTAGTTTCATGCACTGGATTATCTAGCTTTGCTTCTCTCTTTCTCAAATTTTCATGAAAATCCTCCATTCTTCTCTATGTTTCTTCTAATTCTGCCTTTCTCCTAGATTTTTGCATTACCTCCCTCAATTGTTTCTCTTCTTCCTTTTTAAGCCTTCTCTCAATTTGTTATGGAGTCTCTTCTTCTTCCACGGGCTCCTTTCCTTCTCTCCAAACAAATGTTTTAGGGGATTATGATTTTTGAGGACTTTGTGTAGGAGGAGAAGGTGGAGGGATTTGCTAAGGACTAACAACCTCTACTTTAAATTCTTCTTCAACTTATATATCCTCCTTAGAGGAACTACTCCCTGTAATGTGAATTACAACAAGAGGAATATGTATAAGTGAAGATTATTTGGGTGGAGAATCATCCTTTTCTCTTTTAGGAGGGACTTCTTGAGTACATTTTGGAATGAAATTTTCATGCTCAATATTTTGGGTTTCCTTCTCAAGAACCGATGATGAAATAGGGGAGGTAGGGATTTCATCAACAACAGGTGTTTGACTAGGTTCAACAGAACCTTATCTTTCAACATTATGCTTAAGGGGTTGTGAGGAATCAAGCTCATTGTTTTTTATTTGAGGACTACCACTTGTTGGTGCAGAGGATTTACCCTCAAGGATTTATTTTATACTCCTACTACTCCTTAGTCCTACTACTGGACTAGATTCTCATAATTCAAAGTTGAGCCTTTTGGGTTTCGATTCCTTTTTGAATTTTAACTATTTTGTGTTAGAATGTGAATTTGGTGCTTTCAAATGTTGTCATTAATGGTTTTTTTTTATATCAACATACTCATATCTCATATTTTGATTGTATCAGTTACTATGATTGGCAGTATTGTATCGGTTGTTGTATACCAATAGATTGCTAAATCGGTTGGAGTATCTAGTGTATCGGTGGAAGTGCTTGGCATGTTCACCGATGGCTTTTGGTCACTGGAATCTTCATTGTGGTAGATTGTATGCTTGATCGTATGTGGATGTTCGGTCTTAGCTTTGGTTTTGTAATGTGACATTTATAACCATTGGAACCATATGCCTTGGAGAAGGTGTTTTGTAGTGTGGCATGTTGTATTGGTTGAGGTGGTACTCATTTCATTCCTTTCCATCATCAAAATGTTGTTGGTGTGACCTATTTAAAATTGTGTGGTTGACCTTATGGATCTCATGGTGTTGTATAAGTAAGGCATGAACATAAGCTAGTGATGCATGTGCATGTATATATACAAGTGTAAGTATGTGTGGCATATATGTGGAGCATATGCAAAGTGACAAAAAATTCACGTGAAGGAGATATGTGTTTGTGCATAATATTTTGTAGATCTTAGAAGTAGATTCTATTCATTTTTATATCTTCTAGTAGTGAGCCCTTGTGTATTAGTAGTGAGCCTCTTTATCAACAATGAGACAACTGATAGTGAGCCTTCATGCAGTGAGCATTTTTGATAGTGACCCTTTCTATCAAATCATCTTACGATGTCACCCTAACAGGTATTTTTACATTTCATGAGAATTAGTTTCTCTATGGTTTTTACCCATCTTAGGGTTTCCACATAAAATCTGGTGTTCTTTATTTTGGTGTTCCTGTGCATTTCATGTTTATATTTTATGTGGATGTTTAATGTGCTAAACTAACAAATCTTAAGTTGTTATTGGGAACTATTTAAGTGTTAACCAATAGAGAGAAAGTTTTGTAAAGTTGTGTGGGAATAATTGATCTACCCCCTCTCAATTATTTAATGTATTCAACAATTGGTATCAGAGCTTGATCCCTTGGTGAAGAGCTTAACCGCTTGAGGCAGATCTGATGACACACAATTGACTAATCCTATGTTTGATGGATCATACTACAATTCATGGAAATATTAGATGAAAGGATACCTAGTATCAATTGGTTACAAGACATGGAAGCATGTAGAGTCAAAGTATGTTCCTCCGTAGAATAGACTTGATACAATTGATTAATTGAGGAATATGTGGAATATGAAAGATGAGGTATGCTATTACTAGTTCTTTATCAAAGACTGAATTGGATAAGGTTATTTCATTGAAGACAACTTATGAAGTTTGGGAAAAGTTGAAGGAAATGACAGAGTCAAGTTATCTAAGAAGTTGACAGCTAAGAGACGCTATGAGAACCTAAGAATGAAAGACAAAGAAGATATAAAAAGTTATTTTCAAATATTTGAGAGTGTAGTTAATGACGTCAAGAACCAAGGAGGCACTATTACCGATGAGGACTTCATGGAGAGTATTCTGATGACATTACTATATAGTTACAATGACAAAATTTCAGCAATTGAAGAGGTGTATGACCCGAAAAAAGTTTACTAAAGAATAATTGTTTGGTACCTTGGTCACATTTGAGCTAAGAAAGTTTGGAGGAGACAAGAATAGATCAGAGATGGTATTCAAAGCTACAAAATCAGAAGATGATCCTGATGGTGATGATGAAGAAGTGTCTGAGGCTGACTTTGCAAGAAGATTGAAGAAAGGTAACATGACAAGTACAAAGGCATGTTACCCCTTAAATGCTTTAGGTGTTGTAAGATTGGTCATTTGACTACTAGATGTCCTTACAAAGGTGCTAGGAAGAAGCTCAAAATATTTAATAAGAAGGATCACTATGTGAATGAAAATGCTAGTATCTCAAATGATAAATCAGAGACTGAGGATTGCTTGTTTTATTCTAAAGAAGAAGAGAAAGGATCACTATGTGAATGAAAATGCTAGTATCTCAAATGATAAATCAGAGATTGAGGATTGCTTGTTTTATTCTAAAGAAGAAGATAAATCTAAAATTGATATCACTAACATCTGTGCTAAGGCTGATGATAATCACTTAGCAAGTATGATGGTGGTGCTGTTAGATTTTGTGATGATAAGGCAACATGTATTTTTGGTAAAGGATCTATTACAGTTGATGGTAAGAATAATACTGCCAATGTCTATTATGTGAAAGGTTTGTATCAAAATCTTTTGAGTGTTGGAAAGATGTGTGAGAATGGACATGATGTTATTTTCAAGGATGAAGGATGTAAAATCAGGAAGAAATGTGGAGATCAAATTTATATAGGGAAGAGAATAGGAATGTACCTGCTAGAAGGAGCATATGAAGGAAGTTTCTTGTTATCTCAGACCGATAATAGTTGGCTCTGGCATCGAAGGATGTATCACATTAATTATGATAATCTGATGAGGATAAGCTCATCTCACATAGTGAGAGATTTACCTAGACCACATAAACTGGAAAACATCATTTGCAAGAGTTGTCAAGGGAAGTAAAGAGGAAAATCATTCAAGGTAAAAGATCATTCATATACCGGTATGCTATAGAAAGTGCACACTGATCTCTATGGCCTGACTAGAACAATAATTTCTCAAGGTGAAAGGTATTTTGTACTATTCATTGATAGTTATTCAAGGATGACATGGGTTCATTTCTTAGAGACAAATCTAAAGCATTTGAGAAATTCAAGATATTCAAGGCTAGAGTTGAAATTGAATTTGGTAGAAACATTAAGTGTTTGAGATTTGATAAAGGTGGAGAATTTACATCTGAAGCATTTGAAATTTACTGTGAAAAGAATGATATATATCAGGAGACAATTTTCAACAACAAGAACACCGCACCATAATGGTTTTGTAGAGAGGATGAATTGGATGATTCAAGAAGAAGCTAGAACTATGTTGAGAGAAACAAATATATCAGAGATCTACTGGAAAGAAGCATTGCATACTTCTATATATACACTCAATAGAGTTTTGTAGCGGAGAAAGTATGGCAAGGCTTCATATAAGTTATGGAATGGAAGAGTACCAATAGTTAAGTATTTCAAGATTTGTGGTAGCAAGTGTTACATATAGAAAGATGAAGAGAATCTTGGAAAATTTGGTACCAGGGCTAATGAAGGAATATTCTTGGGTTATTTTTCTAGATGCAAGGCTTATTAGTGCTACAATAAAAGATTGAACAAGATTGTAGAAAGTGTGAATGTGAAGGTTGATCAAGATTTTTAGAAGGTTTATAAAAGGAACATTAAGTATGAATCTAATGCAGAATAATAGAGAAAAGAATACATAAAAGAGGAAGATGACATTTAGCCGACACCAACACCAAAACTGACATCTAATACTAAGAAAACAAGGTACGTATAGAAGCATCATTCAAAAAATTAGATTATTGGAGATAAGAACAGGGGTGTTTTTACCAAAAGTAAAGCAACACAAGATCATGCTTTTTTGTGTTTACTTTCTGAAGTTGAATCTAAGTCTATAATAGAGGCTTGTAATGATCAAAGTTGGATTAATGCTATGAAGGAAGAACTAAATCAAATAGAAAAGAACCAGACCTGGGAACTTGTTCCCATACCGAAAGACAAAAATGTGATAGGTACAAAATAGGTGTACCAAAACAAGCTAGATGAGAATGGAAAAGTTGTAAGAAACAAGGAAAGATTGGTTTGTAAAGGTAACTTACAGATTGAAGGAATTGGTTTTGAGGAGACTTATGCTCCTTTTTCTTGGATGAAAGCTATTATGATGTTCTTGGCATTTGCAACATTCAAGAAATTCAAAGTTTATCAGATGGATGCCAAGTTTGCATTCCTAAATGGAGAACTAAAGGAAGAAGTATACATTGAACAACTGGAAGGTTTCAGATCATAAGAGAATCCTGATGTTGTTTGTAGATTGAAGAAGGCATTACATGGGTTGAAGCAGGTGCCTAGATCCTGGTATGGTAAACCAAACAAATATTTGATCAGTCAAGGATTCAAAAAGGGATGGGTCAACAACAATATGTACTTCAAGGTAAATTTAGCAAGGATCTTGGTTGTTGTTGTGTATGTTGATGAGATCATATTTGGTGACAAAGATGACTTGTGCACAAAGTTTGTAAAAGAAATGTAGAAGGAATTTGAAATGTGGTGTAGTCAAGGATGGAGGATCCAATGAAGGATTATCCAAATTTGCAGCAAATAACCATAACAGTGGAAACAACCAAATACACAAAAATATAATCAACATTCATCTCTTTATATTATCTTAGATATCAATTACATTCAACATGCCAGGCTGTAAGGCCTTCTCGGTTACGGCCAATTACAAAGATAGAATTCAAGATCCACTATAGATTTCTGTAAGACATACAACTCTTGATCCAGATTCTCAGATCCAACACTTTCATCTATTCCCTCAAAATATGATGTCCTAGACTAAGAAAAAAATACAAATTAAATACAAAGGCAACCAATTAGGTCGGCCTACAAAAAAAACATTGGAGAAACCCTAACCCAGATTTAGGTCCACATAATCCCTAATGAGAGATCCACCATTAATACCGCAATCAAAATTCATTGCAGAAGTCGGCCACCACATCCAACTCCAAAATAAACAACTCAGGAAAAGGATGAATGAACAATAGAGTGACTCAGGCCAAGACCACCCGGAGCAACATGAAATAAAACCCGAGTGACAGAAAATGAACTCAGAACAAGCATGCCTGAGCAACAAAACCTGAGCACCAGAGACCAACTCAGAACAAGCATAACTGAGTGATAGACTCAAGCAACCGAGTACTTCCTGAGTAGTCTCCAAACAAGATAAATAACAAAGGAAAATATGTTTTTGGTTGAGTAGGATTGCCAAGGATCCTAGGATGCTCCTGCATCAGAAACCCTAGGTAAAGAAGATGTTCCCATAAAGGAAATCATTCATATCTTAAAGGAATTAGAATATTTATCCCATACTTGTTCTTAACCCATATCTCCTCTTTCCCTTCATTCCATGCTCTCTTGACTCTGTCCATTATCCCATTCAAAAAATTCATCAGTCCTACACTTTTCTCATGTCTTTTGCCTGCAACTGACAGTAGCTGACACTGATCATCCTTGGTACTTTTGATACTATCAGTGTTTTGATGACCATCTTCTCATCTGACTGAATGATCAACTTAGTATCATATGCCTCTCTCTATGTCACTAATGTCAACATCTTCTGCACCACTTGAGTCAAATATTCCATTTGTTTCTTAATTTCTGCAAATTCCTTAGAGAAGTCATTCTCTTTCTCCTTTAGATTCTCCTTCCCCTCATCCCTTGGAACAGGTTCATCAACTCTCTTCTCCTCATGTTTGTCATTTTCATTCAGACAAAATATGATAACTCCACATCTCTTAGTCCTTGCTTCTTGTAAAGGTAGTAGTTTATGCTTGGATTCACCCTGCCTCACAACATAGGTATTTGCATGACCATCAAACATAACATGTCTGTCATATTGCCAAGGTATACTGGGAAACATGTGATAAGCATCCATAGGAAATACATCACATAATATCTCATCATAATAAGATCCAATCTTAAAATTAACAAGGAATTTCTCCTCAACCCTAACCTTAGACACATCTTGTATCTCACTAATCTGATAAGGATTAGGATGTTTTCTTCTTCCCACGTTTAACTTACTAACCATTTCTTCTAAAACAAAGTTCTCAGAACTGCCACCATCAATTATGACATTACATACCTTCTTGCATTTACATCTGGTTCTGAATAGATTCCTTCTCTGCACTAGTTCATTAATACATGCAGCCAACCTTCTAGTGACCATAACTTCACCTTCTTCTGTAGCATTCACAGAATTCTCCTCGGTCGTCAAGGTGAACTTCTTTTGAGGACATGACCAGGACCTATGTCCCTTCTCACCACACTAAAAAGAAGTACAACTGAAATCACTTCTTCCTCTTCTTCCATACCCACAATTGTAATCCTTAGTGGTTTGACTACTTCTAGATCCTGCCTCGGTTTGCTTAGGAGTTTCCACCACCTTACCCTCAGTAGCAATGTCATCAGTCTTACCACCCTGGTTTCTATTATTTTGTATTCTTTCAAACTTATTGTTCAACTTATCCTCAATCTTCAATGCCATCTGATAAGAATCTCCTATTGTTATCATCCAAACAGTAAGTAAGTCTTCCTGAATACTAGGTCTCAGGCCATAGATATACCTAGCAACTTTCTCCTTGTCAGATTCTGAATGTCCAGTCCTAATCAAAATCCTATAAAAATCCTTGGTATACTCTTGCACTGATTTGTTTGTTTGCCTTAAACCTTGCATCTTTTTGAACATCTCCAATTCATAATCCATTGGAATGAATTACTTCTTTAGTTTTTCAACCATTTTTTCCATGTGATGATCTTGTCTTTACTTCTCTAATTTTTTTCCAATTGAACTTCTCTCCACCATATGTTTGCATGACCTTTCAACTTTGTCTTTGCAAAATGAACTCTATTAGGATCTTCTACTTCTTCATACCCAAAGTATTCATCCATCTCATTAATTCAATTGATCAACTCTTCTGGCCTAAGGCTTCCAGAAAATGTAGAAACTTCAATCTTAGGTATTTTCCCAATTTTAGACATAGCTCTCAGAAATCTAGCCTCATCAGGATCTTTGACATCTTCTATAGCTTCTTTGAAATGATCTTCTTCTTCAGGTTCTTCACCATTACTTCGGTTTTCTCCAAATGCATTCTCTCTTTGTAACTCCTCTTACAGATCTTGCACCTTCTTCTGCAAATCTCAGAAATCATCAAGGCTGAACTCCCCCTTAGGTTCTTCCTCTGTGATCTCATGGATTTTCTTTGGATGCATCTTTTCTCCACAAATCTCCAGCAATTGGAAACCTAACTCCTTCTTCAATGATTGAAACTCAACTCTAATACCACTTAGTGCAGTCAAGGATGGAGGATCCAATGAAGGATTATCCAAACTTGCAACAAATAACCATAACATCGGAAAAAACCAAATAAACAAATACAATCAACATTCAACACTTTATATATCTCAGATATCAATTAAATTCAACATGCCGGGTTGTAAGGCCTTCCCGGTTATGGTCAATTACAAAGATAGAATTCAAGATCTACTACAAATCTCTGCAAGACATACAACTCTTGATCCAGATTCTCAGATCCAACACTTTGATCTACTCCCTCAAAATATGATGTCCTAGACTAAGAACAAAATACAACTTAAATACAAAGGCAACCAATTAGCTCGGCCTACAAAAAATTTTTGGAGATACCCCCAACCCATATTTAGGTCCACACAATCCCCAATGAGAGATCCACCATTAGTGTCACAATCAAAATTCAATGCAAAAGTCGGCCACCAGATCCAACTCCAAAATAAATAACTCAGGCAAAGGATGCCTGAGCAACAGAGTGAATTGGGAAAAGAACATCCTGGGAAACAAGAAATAAAACCCAAGAAATAGAAAAAAAACTCGTAACAAGCATGCCTAAGAAATAGAACCCGAGCACAAAAGACCAACTCAGAACAAGCATAACTGGGTGACAAACTCGAGCAACAAAGTACTTCTTGAGCAGCCTCCAAACAAGCTAAAGAACAAAAGAAAACATATTTTTGGATGAGCAGGATTGCCAAGGATCCTAGGATACTCTTGCATCAAAATGTCAATGATAGGAGAATTAAATTTCTTAATTGGAATGCAATTCAGTTAGACTAGCAAAGATATTTTTATCTTTCAATCCAAGTATATGAAAGAGTTACTAAAGAAGTTTGGTGTAGAAAATTTAATGCATGTTTGTACTCCTATCATTATCAGCAGTAAGATGACTAAGGAAGATGAGTTACTAAAATTAGATGCAATTCTATATACGTTGATGATAGGAGGTTTGTTATACTTGACTTCTACCAGACCAGATATTATGTATGCAGCTTGTTTGGCAGCCAGATTTCAGCAAGAATTGAAAGAGTCGCATGTTATGGTAGTAAAATAGATTTTTAGATACCTGAAAGGAACAAAATATTTGGGGTTATGGTACCCTACAGAATCAGATTTTCACTAACAACATATATAGATGCAGATTGGGTAGGTTGTGTGGACAACATAAGAAGTACTAGTGGTGGATCATTCTTTCTTGGCTCCTAGTTAGTTTCTTGGGCCAGACAAAAGAAGGATTTTTTAATGTTATCCACTATTGAATCAGAGTATATTACATCCTCATGTTGCACTTAGGTGTTATGGATGAAATAAATATTGAAGGATATAGGAATTATTTTTGATGGACCAATTCCTATCATGTGTGATAATACCAATGTGATAAGTATGCCAAAGAATGCAGTAATGCATTGCAGAGAAAACATATTGACATCATATTTCATTTTATCAGAGAAAAAGTGGAAGAAGGTACAATAAATCAGGAGTATGTACACACAAAAGAGAATATTGTAGACATATTCACTAAACCTATGCAAAGACTCTTTTGAGTATCTCAGAGGGAAGTTGGGGGTTCTGCCCCTTCCTAAAATTGTTCACTAGTTACACTGGTGTGTGCATTGATCCAATACTTTCTATAGCTATATCTTTTTTGATCGGTTCTTGGAGGCATCCTCTCAGGGGGAGCAAATTATTTCAGCAAGGGGGATTTTTCCCTAGTCCTTTGTCATTTTTGTCAAAGGGGGAGAAGTTTCCTGGATTGTTTATGTGCTTTGTTATTAATGAATGCTGACATCAATGACAAAGGGTACATTGTTAGAATGTGAATTTTTTGCTTTCAAATAGTGTTGTCATTAATGGTTTTCATTGATGTCAACATACTAATATCTCAGCTTCTGATTGTATTGGTTACTATGATTGGCATAGTGTTGTATTGGTTGTTGTGTATTGATAAATTACTATATCAGTTGGAGTATCTGATGTAACAGTTGAAGTGCTTGGCGTATTCACCAATATTTTTTTGTCCTTGGAATCTACATTGTGTTAAATTGTATGCTCGATCCTATGTGGATGTATCTCGGTCCCAGATTTGGTTTTTTAATGCGTTGTTCATAACCATTGAAATTGTACGCCTTGGAAAAGGCTTTTTTTAGCATGGTGTATTGTATTAGTTGAGGTGGTCCTCATTTCATTCCTTCTCACTGTGGGAATATTATTGGTGTGACCTATTTTAAATTTTATGGCCAACCTTGTGGATCTCATGGTGTTGTATACGAAAGGAATGAACATAAGCTAGTGATGCATGTACATGTATGTATAAGTGGCATATCTGTAGGGCATATGTGAAGAGACTACAAATTCGTGCAAAGGAGATCTATGTTTGTGTAGAAAAATCTATAGATCTTAGAGGTGGATTCTATTCATTTTCATATCTTCTAGCAATGAGCCCTTGTATATTGGTAGTGATCCCCTTTATCGATAGTGAGTTGACTGGTAGTGAGAATTTATGGCATTGAGTCATTGTATCAAATCACCTTTCGGTGTCACCCTAATAGGTGTTTTTACATTTCATGAGAATTAGTTTCTCCGTGGTTTTATCCACCATAGGGTTTCCACGTAAAAATTGGTGATCTTTATTTTGGTGTTCTTATGCATTTCATGTTTAAATTTTCTATGGATTTTTAATGTGTTAATCCAAAAAATCTTAAGTTGTTATTGGGAACTGTTTAAGTGTTAACCGATAGAGATAAATTTTTGTAAAGTTGTGTGGGAATAACTAATCCCCCCTCTTAGTTATTCGACCTATTCAACATTTGAATTTCTTGGGTCCCATAAAAAACTATATCCAACCCTCTTTTCTAGCTAGATTTTTCAATAAATGGTGTTTAATGATGAGGTGGATGAGGGAATGGTAACACATATTCACTATGGTAACACATACTCACTTTTCCTAGCACTTACTCTACTGATCATGGAGACTAACTGAGAAAACAAAAAAGTAGGAACATTAAATTTTACCTCAGGTTGTTCATGATCCTACCTTATATTGGTTAATATTCTCATTCATAGTCCCATCACCATGCCATATTATCCCTCACAGGTAAAAAAATTCATTAAAAAAAGAGCAACGGTAAACTAGCTTTGCTATTCAACTTAGTGTTTCCTTTATGTTTTTGCAATTCTGGCCTTTTCTCTGGGGGATTATGAAATGAAGAGATTGAATCTTATAAATTTATATTTCCCTTATATATTGGTTCTCCTTCAGAAGGGATACTAGAAAGTTTACTGATAATTTGAGGACTAACCTCAATAATCTCTCCCCTAACTTGAGTAGCATTCACATAGAAATTTCACATAAATTCTTGCACTATTTCCTCATGATACCCTTAATACATTCTTATAAATTTTAACCACCCAACCCTCTACAAAAATTTCTCTATCTTGGGCTCAAGTGTATATTTTTTGAGCTTAGACTTTTTCTTATTATTCATGACTTTATTTTACTAAAGTTTTCAGTCACAGAGCAAAGAAAATAGTTAGAACAACAAATGAGACATACATAAGCATTTGGATTTTTGTTTGATAAACTAGGAAAAAAATACTTTGCTGTCCATTCATGTGAGGAATAAATCAATTGATTATTATCCTCATCATTCATTAATGCATTTTTGTTAACATATTTGGTTGTACTCATTGGGCATTAATGTCATCTGCTCTAGATGATCTGATAGATCATTGAATGTATTTTTCTTTTCATTCATGACCTACTTGGTGGCGCTTCTGACGTAAGCCACACTTTTCAATAATAATCAATTGAGGTTTGAAATGACTGTCAATAGATCATGACAACGATTCCCTCTTTCTAATTAATGATGTGTCATCATTTTCTTTTCATCCAATTAATATGTTTTTTCCCATGTAAAATTGTTAATAAATCACTTGGCGAAGACATACATAATTACTATCTATGAATTAAACCATATGCTAAATTAAATTAAAAATTATAATTTCAAAATTAATAACTGTAAGAAATACATACCTTTCTTTTATGCTTTAGAATCATGATTTGTCATGCACTGATTCTTCTTTTCTTTAAGAAATAGATAGACCTATAAATTAGGAGAGATTGGAAGATGCATGCAAATTTGCTTCTTCAAACCAATGAATCAATCATGAATGATCTAGAGTGATCTGGAGTTGAATTTCTTCTTTATATTTGTAGAAAAATATTATTCACAAATCACGAGGAGTTATCTAAAGTTGATTCGAGAAAGTTGCCAATATTGGTTCACAAATTCTCTAAGGTATGAACTTTCATTTCTGATTTTTCAGTTTACCCTTGGGAATGACCACCATTTCTGATTTTCAATCAAACCCATTTTTTTTTGGAGAATAAGCCACCATTTATGGTCTTTAGTTTATCCTCTTTATTCTATTTTTTTACAAAATATAGGAAGAAGGAAACCCTATTATGGAAGAGATATATTGCATAATAAAGTTCTCTACCCTAGACTAAAAATCAAAAATAAATTCTTCCTTTGATGTTAGCTGTTGATATAACTTCAAACAATGCCCATTAACCAAAATTATTTTTTCTTCATCAATTGGTACTAGTTGAATAACTCCATTGTCAAATACTTGTTTGATTTCATAGGGTCCTAACCATCTCATATGAAATTTCCCTTTGAACTCTTGAAACCTTTAATCAAACAAAAATGTCCAATCTCTCGGTTTAAATTGTCTACTCACAATGTGCTTGTCATGCCAATCTTTTTGCTACTTTTAAATCACCTTTGTGTGATGCAATGCTTCTATCCTCATTTCATCGAGCTGATTTAGGTTCAAAATTATTATCTTCTCTTCCCCTTAAAGATTAATTCCCACTTCTATTATTGTCCTTAAAGTTTCTAAATAAAATTCAAAGGGTACTACCGGTGTCTTCCCATATACTAGCTCATATGGAGAAAATCCAGTAGTTATTTTCTAGGTTGTGTTATATGCCTAGATTACATTTATTTTGTTTATCCTATTTTTCTTTCTTAATGACATAGTGTTTTTGGAGGAATGTTTTCCAACTCTCTATTAGTAACCTCCACCTGTCCATTAGCTCATGGATGATTTGGTGAAGATTTACTATTTTTCATATGATATCTTCTCATGAATGCTTCAATCATCATAGACATGAATTGAGGTTCCTAGTTAGAAATGACTTCTCTGTGTGCTCCAAATCATTGAAGAATATGTTTATACAATAAATCATCTACTTTATCTTCATGTGCAACTAGAAAATCTTTGACCACTACCTATTTTGTAACATAGTTTGTACAAACCAAAATATAATGATTTCATTGTGATGGTGGATCTATGGGTCTTATGAAATCAATTCTAGATTTTTCAAATGGCTCAAGAGACACTTGAGGCTGAAAAAACATCTCCATTGTTGGTTTAGGTCTCCCCATACATTGACATTCATGACAATGTTTCACGTAAAATGAAATATCCTTAGACATTGTTGGCCAGAAATATCCAACTCCAAGGATCTTATGTATACCTCAAATTGTTGAATAATGGCCTCCTTCAAGTGAAATATGACATGAATGTATGATATTATACACATCTATTTCCTTTATATACCCATTAAGAACACGATTAGGACAATTTCAAAATAAAAGACCATAAATCCATTGAAATCTTGAACTTTCTCTAATTAATCTTTTCTTTTATTTTTGACTAAAGTAACTTGGACACTTCCATATTACAAGATAATTAGAAATATCAAAAAAAATGGTGATTGGATTGATATAGAAAATAAATTATCATCTGGGAATGTATCATTCACTGGTTCATTGTAACCCTACATCACCATTCTTGACAAAAAATCAACAACAACATTATCCTTTCCTAGCTTATCAATAATGGTTATGTGAAATTATTGTAATAAAAGTAACCATCTAATTATGCATTCACCCACAAAAAATTTATTCACTAAATATCTAATAGCAACATGATCTGTATGAACGAACACTTTATATTGAGTAATATAATGTCAAAATTTATTGATTGCATAAACCACAGCTAAGAATTCTTTTTAGTTGTTGCACAATTTCTCTATGTAGGACTCAAGTTTTTGCTGATATAATAAATGACATGGATTTTTCCATCTTCATCTTTATAACCCAGAACTAATTATACATCTAAGTTGGAGACATCAGTTTGTATATGAAGTGGTTCTCCCCATACTGGTCCTTTAATAACTAGAGAAGTTGTTAAATATTTCTTAATCATTTCAAATAATTTTTTGGAGTCCTTTTTCCATGTGAATTCAATATCCTGTTTGAGCAAGGTAAATAAGCGTTCAAAAATTTTACTTAATCCTTCTATGAATCTTCTATAATACCTTGCATGCACAAGAAAACTTCTTACATTAGTTTGTGTATTTGGAACTGTTATTTGTTGAATAATCTCTACCTTTCCAGGATCCACCTTTATTCCATCCGTGGAGATGTGATGTCCTAATATAATTCCTTCCTTCATCATTAGACAGTACTTTTCATGATTTAATAAAAGTTTATGATCTTTACACCTTTGAAGAATATTTTCTAGAATCTCTAATGCTTCCTCAAATGTTTTTCCATGGACTGTGAAATTATCCATGTAAACTTCAACATAGGAAGTAGTTAAATCTACAAAAATATAAATTACTACTCTTTGAAATGTTGTAGGTGCATTATAATGTCCAAAAAGTAAGACTCTATGTGCATAAGTTCCCCAAGGAAAGGTAAATGTGGTCTTACCTTGGTCTTCAAGAGCAACTTGGATCTGATTGTACCCAATAAACCCATCAATAAAATAAAAATAGCTACTGCCAACAAGATTATCAAGCACCTAGTCTATAAGTGGTAAAGTAAAATAGTTCCTTTTAGTGGATTTGTTAAATTCTCTCTAGTCAAAACACACACACACACACACACACACACACACACACACACACACACACACACACACACACACACACACCATTTATAATTTTTCTTAGGTACTATAACTAGTGGTGAAACTCAATGACTATCAAAAATTAGATAGATAAAAAACCTTTAAATTCAGCACAATGTTCCACCAAAGTGACCACAACTATCTCTACTAACCAATCTCCTTTTCTATCCATTTCTTCATCTACCCAAAATTGATTATCAGATTGTAATATAGGTTTAGCTAGATGATACATGGAGAGTTCATATTTATTAACTCCATTCGATATGGTCATGCTTCCTAATCTATAATCTATCAATGTTGTTATTGTTTCTAACCAAGGTATTCCCAAAATAATGGGGTATCTTGATTGCTTCTTTCTTTGCTTAAGAACTAATAAGTCCACCAGATAATACCATGTATCTATAGTGACTGTTATATCCTCTATAATACCTTCAGGTTTGGCAATGGACTGAAATACCAACTAAAGTAGTGCAGGGGTGGGTTGAACACTTAAAATTTCCAATTTTTCAATAGTATTAGTAGTGATAACATTTATAGTTTCCCCCTATCTATCAATACATTAGGTATCTCAACTCGTCATGTGCTTAAAGAAATCGTAAGACTTCCATGGTCACTATATTTGTGTGGAATTAATTTTCCTAATAAAACATCAGTGAGATTAGTTCTCACTTGAATTTTTGAAGGAATCTTTCTTTTCTCCCTGGAGTTTTAATACAAAATATTTAATCAATTAATTAATCTCTTGAATATCCTTGATAGCTAGGAGAAAATGGATCTCAATGTTGATTTTCCTTAACTCGTGAAGAAGCCATGAATTTTCCATATTCAAATGATCTGTCTAGGAGATATTAGGACCTACTTTCTCTTTCTTAAAATGTTTAGGAAATGGTTCTTGATTAGGTAGAGATTTGGAAATATGATCCTTATCTTTTGAATCTTCAGTCCTCTCCCCTTCCATAGTTTATGGCATCAGGTTTGGAAGGAACATTAAGGTTCCTTAATTGAATATCATTAACCTGTATGATATTTAAACCAGCAGGATTAGTGTCATCATTGAATGTATTTTAATGATGGTTATTCTTTGGATATAGGACCAGTTAAGCTAGAATTTGAGGTTGATTCAATTGTTCATTGGTTTGATTAGGTCCTATAAGAAGAGGTGGGTTTTGAACCTAGGGCCTCTTTGCTCCCTGATTTTTCAATGGTTGGAATTGATTCTGATTTTGTTTCCATTGATGCTGGTTTTTCTATCACTATGGTTGATTTTTATTCCATGGTGGTTTATCCCACTAAGGATTAACCCATTTAGGAGGTCCCCATGGTGCCCCCCAAGACATATTTTTTGGTTGCATTGGATATTGGGGGTTTCAGTACTGATTCACATTAGGCCAAGAATGTTGATTCCAATTATTTCTAGGGTCATATTTTTCTTGAAAATAATTAAACCCTAAATTTTGAGGTCTCAATCCTATATAGTTAAGGTCTTCATCTATAATAGGTGGTTTCTTCAATTTATTCTTAATATATGAAAAGATATTACAAGAATTATTTGCATGAGGGTTCTCATAGATTTCACAAAGATCTACTTGGTTCAATGAGTACTCCCTCAAAAGATGCTCCCCTTAACATTTTCAATTGTAAATAGCCAATGGCTCAATATGTTTAATATCATTTTGACTATTGAGATGGAGTATATCAATCTTTAAATTTTCTATTTCTTCCATGACCCAAGACACATCAGGAGAAGTTTCCTTCCTCCTAGAATTCCTTGTTCCCATTCTAGTTCAAGAGAAATTATTACATATATTAACAATATCATCAAGATCAACCTTGTTGATATCACCCTTTCCCATTAAGTTCAAGGCTTCTCTAGATGCATCACCAATCCCCTTTAAGAATATTTTCTTATTGATCTCATTATCTAGGAGACTTGCACATCTTCTATGGAAAAATTGAAACCTATCAGCATAATCCTCTAGCATCTCATCTTCCATTTGTCTCACTTAGAACAATTAATCTTTCTTATCTCTCACATTTTAATAATCATGATATTTATAAAGAAAATAATTTTCTATTTCAAGCCATGTTGAGTGTTGGAAATGAGTTGAGTAACTGAGAGGGGAGGGGTGAATCAGTTACCACAAAAACAAATCCAAGTCCCTTAGATGTCTTAAACAAATTTAACACTGTTGCTCAGTTAACATAGATATTTCACCGTCACTCAGTTAACATAGAAAATCTTAAGATATTAACTGTGATTATCTTTAGTAATTAATTGTAGAAACATAAACCATAAAGAAAATTAAATGTACACAGATAACACCAAGACTTAATGTGGAAACCCAATATGGGAAAAACCACCAATAGAAACTAGTCACTATTTTTCACTCTTCTGAAGTGAGCCCTGTTAGGAGCCAACCCTGTTAAAGGTTACAATAACACACTGTTAGGTGTGACCCTGTTAGAGGATTTAATCACCCTGTAAGGAGTGGCCTTGTGAGAGGTCTTCAAATAATTCAATGTAGAAATGTGACCTTGTGAGAGGATTTACAAAAGACTGTTAAGTCTACTTTGTTAAGAGATTTTGATCACTGCTACAATTGTTAGAAAGTAACAATGGATTGACTTGTTTTGATAAGAAACTATCTTTTCTGATTCAGATATTTGTTCTAGATTAAATAATTGATCCTTACTGACTGGATATTTCGTTGCACTCCTCTGTATTCTATCCTCAATCAAAATCCCATTCTAATTTTGCCTTCACTCTTCATATCACACTTCACATACTATTCCACATCATGTCACTATTCAATCCAAACTTAACCTTATATAAATATGATAAGCCTTGTCAAGTCGGCCTTAATATTCTTCCAAATAAACAATAAAACTCATGTCTATTGGCTGCATATAACTAATTATCCATAAAATAAAAACCACTGTTAGTCGGCTGAAACTAACTATTTTACTCGGTCAACACTGAAATCCTTCAATGCATGACTAACACTATAATTCTCGAGTGAGCTCAGTAAGAAATAAAAATCACTTCAGTCATATTCAATGCCTGAGAGAGCTCGGTAGACACTGACTGTGCTCAGATAGGATTAGACATTTGTGAAAACATCACTATACTTGTGTAAACATCAATGACAATACACAATTGAATAATTGTCATCAACAATCTCCCTCTTTGGCATTGATGGAAACAAAACATGTCATAATACAAGGAATTATAGAGAAACACACATAAGAATGAAATTTTATTAATGTACTTAGCTTCATTCTGATTCTCATCCAATTTTATTAATGTCTTTAGCTTCATTCATCCAAAAACTCCCTCTTACATTAATCTCTATTTCTGATAAAGTTCTCCCTTGTCATCAGTCTCTCCATCAGTAGTCTCTCCCTCTTTTGCTGATCAATATGACATACATTAATCTCTCCCTCTTTGAAAACCAATGCCAAAGACACCAACTAACATATCCAATGAAATTGTAATGTACCTGTATGTACTGATTCATATGCAATAAGCAATAAATATCTGCATCAACATGTTAAGTCTATTCTGTAGCTCAGTTGATGCATCAATAAATTGTATTTTAGTGAGCCTTAGTTAGGGGAATTACCCCTATATTTCCTCTAAGATACAAAAATGAATCCTTCGGTAGCGGTTTTGTGAATATGTCATAATTTGTTCTTTAGTATTCACATATTCCAATCTAACTTCCTTGTTCTGAACTAATTCCCTCAAGAAATGATACTTTATTGTAATATGTTTAGTCTTAGTATGCATCACAGTGTTCTTTGAAATGTTAATAGCACTGGTGTTGTCACAATAGATAATGATTGGTTCTTTGATTTCCACCTTCATACCTGACAACAACTGTTTGAACCATATGATGTTTGAACAATTTACTGCTGCAACAACATATTATGCTTCTGCTGTAGATTGAGAAATGCAGTTCTATTTCTTGCTTGTCCAGTAGACTAACCTCTTTCCAAGAAATAGTGCTCCACCACTTGTGCTCTTTTTTTCATCAACACTTCCTGCCAAATCAACATCAGTTAAAGTCTTCAAGTCAAAGTTTCCTCCTTTCTTATACCATAATCCATAATCTTCAGTACCCTTAAGATATCTCATATTCCTTTTGATAGCCATCAAATAATTCTCTCTGGGATTAGCTAAAAACCTTGCATTAAGGCCGACTTGACAAGGATTATCATATTTATATAAGGTCAAGTTTGGATTGAATAGTGACATGATGTGGAATAGTATGTGAAGTGTGATATGAAGAGTGAAGGAAAAATTAGAATGGGATTTTGATTGAGGATAGAATACAGAGGACTGCAATAGAATATCCGATTAGTGAGGATCAAGTATTCAATCTAGAACAGAGATTTGAATCAATAAAGATAGTTTCTTATCAAAATAGTTCAATCCATTGTTACTTTCTAACAATTGTAGTAGTGATCAAAATCTCTTAGCAGAGTAGACTTAATAGTCTTTTGTAAATCCTCTCACAAGGTGAAATTTCTACATTGAAGTGTTTGAAGACCTCCCACAAGGCCACTCCTTACAGGGTGATTAAATCCTCTAACAGGGTCACACCTAACAGTGTGTTATTGTAACCTTTAACATGGTTGGCTCCTAATAGGGTTCACTTGAGAAGAGTGAAAAAAGTGACTAGTTGCTATTGGTGGTTTTTCTCATATTGGGTTTCCATGTTAAATCTTGGTGTTATCCATGTACATTTCATTTTCTTTATGGTTTATGTTTCCGCAATTAATTACTAAAGATAATCACAGTTAATATCTTAAGATTTGCTATGTTAACTAAGTGACAGTGAAATATCTATGTTAACTGAGCAACAATATTAACTTTGTTTAAGACATCTAAGGGACTTGGATTTGTTTTTGTGGTAACTAATTCACCCCTCCCCTCTCAATTACTCAACTCATTTCCAACAATTGGTATCAGAGCAAGGAAGTTAGATTGGAATATGTGAATACTAAAGAACAAATTGCCGACATATTCACAAAACTGCTACCTAAGGATGCATTTTTGTATCTTAGAGGAAAGCTAGGGGTAATTACCCTAGCTAAGGCTCACTAAAACATAGTTTAGTGATGCATCAACCGAGCTACAAAAAAAAATTAACATGTTGATGCAAATATTTAGAGCTTATTGCATATGAATCAGTACAGACATGTACATTACAATTTCATTGGATATGTCAGTTGGTGTCTTTGGCATTGGTTGTCAAAGAGGGAGAGATTAATGTATGTCATCTTGATCAATGAAAGAGGGAGAGATTACTAATGGAGAGATTGATGACAGAGGGAGAACTTTATCAAAAACATAGATTAATGTAAGAGGGAGTTTTTGGATGAATGAAGCTAAAGACATTAATAAAATTGGATGAGAATCAGAATGAAGCTAAGGACATTAATAAAATTTCATTCTTATGTCTTCTACTCTATAATTAATTATCCATAAAATATAAACCACTATGAGTAGGCTGACACTAAGTGTTTTACTCTGTCAACACTGAAATCCTTCAATGCCCGACCAAAAATGTAATGCCCGAGTGAACTTGGCTAGAACTAAAAATCACTTTGGTCATATTCAATGCTCGAGAGAGCTTGGAAGACACTGACTGTGCTTGGATAGGATTAGACATTTGTGAAAACATCACTATACTTGTGTAAACATCAATGAAAATACACAATTGAATAATTTTCATCAATAGTTGAGATGGTATTAGCTCCTAAATCCATGAAACCATCATAAAGATGACTATTTAAAATAGAGAGAAACAATTTAAACTTTTGATTATTGGATGTATAATCATAGGTGTGACATAAAAATTTGAATTTAAACAAAATTTGGTCTAGATCTTTAGAACCTTTCCCCCTAAAGGTTGGTAAAATAGAAGGTGAAATATTTTTCATAGGAGGTTCATCATTCCTTCTATTAAGGTTGATAGGATATTGGAATGTCCTATTTAGGGTAGGATTATCAACTGCTACTCATTCTCCCATAGCTTTTTCTTCCAAATGTTACTATTGTTTAGGTTGTTCTTATTCTTCCTCAGATACTTCAAAGCTTTCAGTATCCAGATGATCAACATTTTTAAGTGGAAGATATCCACCAAGTGGATCTCTAAATCATCTAGCCCATCTCATCAATAATTTAAATTACTCTCCTTATCCACACTGACGCTTCACACTTAAATAGACAAATATTTTAATTCCCTAAAAAAATGCCAAAAATGATGGTCAAGGTTATTAATTTCACTTACTTGCCTCATTTAATTTCTCAAATAATGAATCAAGTGTGTCTTAAATTTGTCAATGATAAGGAGTATTACAAATTTGGGGGGATTTTACACTATAAATAATGACTTGATTCAAGATCTTTCTCCACCAAGAACTATCAGGATTTCTTCTTCTATGAATAATTCTAAAGGATCGTAGTCTAACTTAAGCTAACCGCGACCTTAAACCTACTCTCATTTAACTTCTAACTTAATCGTAAATCAAGAACAAGTTGATTTAATTATAGACAAAAAAAATCTTTCATTGCAACTGTTGGGATTAATGGGAAGTAGTACTAAGAGGGGAGGGGTGAATCACTATCTCTAAAACTTTTAACACTTTTCACCTTTCATCATTAGTAAACAATCTTTATGTATTACCGACCATATATGATGTTCTTTCTTATGCATGTAGTATTAATTCATAATCTTTATTGTATGCAATCATTCATATAAACATTTATGAAAATAATAAAAACATAACACAAGATATGATATCGCAAAAAACTCCTGTTAGGAAGAAAAAAACTACGGCGGGGATGGCACCCACAAAGCTTCACTATCTGTAGAATGGAAGGGAGTCAGTAAAGGCTTACAATTGATCACTTCTTATGATCTACCCTGGAGTATTAATGTGGAGATCTGTTAAGAGCTTTAGCAACACTAATGAAGTGTGCACTCGGTTAAGAGATTTACAATAGGACTGTTAAGTCCACCTTCCTTGAAAGGATTTCTTAAGTGTACTACACTTGTTAGAATGAGTACAATATGTTTGACCTGACTATATGAAATCTATAATTTCTGATCATAGATCCATTAAAGCTCACAGTATATGAATATCACCTATAGTGATCGATTAATACCTTTTCCTTCTTGTCGGTAGCCTGTGTTCTTATTCTTGAAACTGAATTGATCCTTTTCTGTCCTTCTGCATGAATTATCTTATCTGATCCTTAGATTCTCTCAGTGGCTAAAATCATCATCAAGCAACATGTCAATTGATTGAGCATCTATTTATACAAGTATTTGACCTATTCTAGAATCACGCATTACAATATTAACTCTAGTTCCAAGGTATACAACTTGACCTTGATCCTTTAGTTTGCATGTTTTAAAATAGTTAAACTGATTAAAACAATAATAATTACATTGCTTCCTCTGCACATAATGGATTTAAAACAAATCAAGAAGCTAAATATACAACTTCAGTGATTTATCTGACGTGGAAAGTTAGATCCACTTTTTGCGGGATGTAACTGACTATCAGTTCTTGATCATCAGGTTGAACTGAAAGTCTGTCAGTGTTCCTTCATTGAACTGATTGTCAGGTTCCCTTCATCTGTCAGGTTCCACTATTTTCTATTTCGTCGGGTTGCACTGTTGGTTACTCATCGGGTTCCTTTGACCTTTTTTTCATCAGGTAACACTGAATAATATTTGTCAGGATGCTTTGTACTTGGTAGTATTGGGTAACCTTGGCGTCAGGTAGTGTTGTGCCTTGTCTATCGGTGTAGTATAAACCGATGGTGTGTATCATGTTTTTCCTTGGATATACTAATGGCAAAATATAATGTCTTCAATCTCCCCCTTTGAAAGTAGTATCAAAAATTGATATGTGCATAATACTAAAGTGTTTAGTATGTACACCATGTATATATCCTTGTCATTATATGACTCCCCCTAACTGTATGCATCAGTATACTATAAGTATATGTACATGTATACTGGTGTAGAGCACCCTAGGGTTTAGCTCAAAACCCTAGCCCCAGCAATTTTGAACAAGTTTTGATACAAGATTTCTAACGAGCAAGTCATGTTTTGCATAATCGCTCAGTTGCAAAGCCAGCAAAAAGCAGCAAGGTAATGCATCGCACACTCGCGAGCTAGACAAACAGTTCATTTCTTAGTATGCAAGTGCACGACAACATGACAAGTATCTCATCACAAGCTCACGAGTTACTTCACAGTTAGTGAAAACCCAGTGTGACAACGCGACGAGCACTCAATCGCTCAGTCACCGAAGACAAACAGGTTAGTCATGGTGCGCGAGTGAGCGACACCCTATGCATTGGCAGGTCATGAAGAAAGTAGCAGCTCGGGATGAAGAGGTGCGAGTGCGTGACCACAGCGCAGTGCAAGGTCATGAATGAATCGTCAGTTCAAAGTTAAGTGCAGCGAGTGCGGGACTAACCTACATCGTAGACTCGCAGAGCAAGGAGTAGCTCGAGGAAAAGCAGTGCGGGTATGCGACTTGAGCTCATCGCTCAGTCGCAACGCAAATGAAAGCTTGGGTAAATGCATTGCGGGAGTGCGATAAAGAAAGATAATCGCTCGGTCACAAACCAAGACATGAAAGGTAAGTTTCATTCGCGACTATGCGATGAAGAGCAAAACAGTCAAATGATCAATGTGCTGATGTGTCAACTAGAGAAGACATTGAAAAGTCTTACCCGCCAAATCAGAAAGGGAATGACAATGGATAATGAAGGCTGTCCAGAGTGTCGACCATGCAGAGAAGGTGATGACAGGTTGCAGACAAGAATGGAGAACAGAGAACAGCTGGAAGGCTGAGATCGACAGGTAACCACCAGGGTTACAGAATCAAGGAGAAGCCAGAGATAAAACAAAGAAGAAGAATCTGTAAAAAGGGTTCAGTTAGTAGATGTTGATAGTTAGTTAGTAACAGATAATTTCTGTTCTTGACAGAGTAGACTAGCAGAGAGTTGTAATCTTCTGTATTATCAATAAGGAGAAGTTTGTCTGTACTTTGCGTGTTCTGTTGTTCTGAGTAGATTTCTGTAAAGTGTTGTTTTGTTTCTGTTAGATAATATGGGTGCTTCTTGACTCTAATAATCTGTTCCATGGATTGTGACAGTCAAGAAGCATCCTCCTTGTACATTATGTTTTTTTCTGTATTTGTGTTAGATGAGGAGCTAGTCGAGAGGTCAGACAAGTCCTAGGCGAGCCTATGGTCCGGCTAGAGAACTTGTAGAAGAGATAGACAAGAAATAGGAAGGTGCATGACTGTAGGGAATTCAGTCATGAAGAGTAAGAGACAGTGAGAAGTAAAAAATTTTGGTGGGTAGGGAACCTAGGATAGAGGGAATAGAAAAGTCCTTTTGGTTAGGGTTTGAGAGTAGCCCTAAGAGACTCAAGGGTGAGTCCAGAGAGTCCTGAATTGAATAGGATTCCAGGTGAGATTCCTAGAAGAGAGTAGGAATTTTAGGCAGAGTTAGGTGACCTCCCCATCAAATTGGTATCAGAGCCAAGTTAAAGATTTGGGTTTGAAATTGGTAAATGTTTCAAAGTACTTAGGAATCAGTAGAAGGATTAGCCATGGTGACAAATGTAGAATTGGCTAAAGAAGTGAATGAACAAAAGGAGAGAAATAGACTCCTTGAAGAAACTCTAGAGGTAATGAAGAAAAAACTAGAGGATATTGCTGATAAAGTAACTGGAGAAGCAGAAAGTTCCAATAAAGGAAAAGCTATTGCAGAGGAGGATGTCATACCAGAACCAGACCCTCCTATGCCAGAAGAACCATTCTTAAAAGCTATCAAGGCACTAAGTGGAAAAGCATTAGATGGAGTACCAGTACTTGCTGGAAAAATGGATCCTGAACTGGTAATAGAATGGATTGAAGGAATGGAGAATCACTTTGATTGTGAAGGAGTGACTGAGGCACAGAAAGTGAAAGTTGCTAAGTCTAGATTGAGAGGAGCAGCCTTAACTTGGTGGAAATTCATCCAAGAAGAAAGAGAAAGAGAATTTAAAAAACCTATTTCCAATTGGCAGGCTATGGTGTCAAAAATTAAGGAGAATTATCTCCTGAAGATTATGAGATTCAGCTTCATAAGAAAAGGCAGAGTTTGAGACAAAAGGATTTGGATGTGGCTACATATACTGAAAAATTTTAGAAACTATGTATGAGATCAAGAGTGCAAGAAGAAGAAGCAGTAAAAGTTGCTAGGTATATGGGTGGTTTGAGAGCAAAAATCCAAGAAGAGATAAGTTTGTGGACACCAACTACAGTGCAAAAATGTTTTCATTTAGAATTGAAGGTAGAGGAAAAGAACAAGAGAAGACAAGACTCTAACTCTAAGAACAGAGGTAGAGGCAGAGGATTTCAAAAAGGTGGATATAGAGGAAGAGATAATGAGTCCAAGACTCAAGAAGATGCAAAACCAGTAGAGCAGAATCCACAAAATCATAATCACAGAGGAAGCTACCAGAGAGGAAGAAATTCTACTCATGGAGGTAGAGGAAGGTAAAATTATGGTAGAGGATCACACTTTTCTACAATGAAGTGTTATAATTGTGGAAATTTGGGTCATCCTACTTATAGATGTCCAGAGAAGCCTTCAACATCACAAGGAGAAAAGAGAAACACTTATGTCCAAGAAGACCAAGCTAGTTGCCATAATCAAGAGGTGAATCTTGATTCAGAGAAGGGAGAAAACCTCATGTTCCGTAGGATACTGCTGAAGGAACCAAGAAAGGAGGAACCAAAACAGAGGAGATCACTGTTTAGAATGAAGTGCAAGATACTTGGCAAAGTATGCAAGGTGATAGTAGATTCAGGCTCTACAGACAACATCATCTCTGAGGAAGCAATTCAAAAACTGAATTTGGTAAGAATTCCACATGAGCATCCTTATAGAGTTACTTGGTTGAATAAAGGTCATAAGGTGTTAGTAAATGAACAAGCTTGGCTAGAATTTTCCATAGGGAGTTATCAAGATAGAGTTCTATGTGATATACTTCCAATGGATGCATGTCATTTGCTATTGGGTAGACCTTGGAAATATGATAGAGATGCTGTCTATCATGGGAAAAAGAATATGTATACCTTCAAGAAGGATGGGATTACCTTCAAAATACAGTCTTTACTAGATGATGGAAATACTGCAGGAGAGCAGAAATTACTTCTGATGAGTGGTAAGGAATTCTTGAAAGATTTCAAAGAGGAAGAAGAGATTGGGTTTGTTATTTTGTTGAAACCCAAAGAAGAAGAGGAAAAGAAAGCAACTGTGTTGCCTAAATAAGTACAAGATGTGTTGGATAATTATAAATATATTATTAGAGATGGTACACCAGCAACATTGCCACCACAGAGAGCAGTTAGTCATCAAATTGATTTTGTACCAGGAGCTTCATTGCCTAACAAGGAAGCTTATAAGATGACACCAGAGCAGAACAAGGAAATAGCAAGGCAAATCCAAGAGTTATTGGATCAAGGTTTGATAAAGAAGAGTATCAGCCCATGTGCTGTACCAGTGGTATTAGCACCCAAGAAAGGAGGAAAATGGAGATTGTGTACTGATTCTAGGGCAATAAATAGGATTATAATTAGATATAGGTTTCCTATTCCTAGAATTGAAGATTTGATGGATTGTTTAGGCAGTGCACAATACTTTTCCAAGATTGATTTAAAAATTGGTTATCACCAAATTCGGATGAAAGAAGGTGATGAATGGAGAATAGCCTTTAAAACTACTGAAGGTCTGTATGAATGGTTGGTCATGCTATTTGGGTTGATAAATGCACCAAGTACCTTTATGAGACTGATGAACGAAGTATTGAAATGTTATATAGGTAACTTTGTAGTAGTTTACCTAGATGATATACTGGTTTACAGTAAGAGTAGAGAAGAACATCTCGAGCACTTGGATATGGTATTGAGGAGATTGCAAGAAGAGAAACTAGCCATCAATTTGGAGAAATGTGAGTTTATGAAGAAGGAGTTAGTTTACCCTGGTTTTGTGGTGTCACAAGGTAATCTAAAGATGGATGAAGAAAATGTTAAAGCTATTCTGACATGGCCTACACCTAAGACAGGTACTGCTGTCAAAAGTTTCCATGGTTTGGCTCAGTTTTACAGAAAGTTCATCAGAAACTTTAGTGGAATATGTGCTCCAATGTTAGACACAATAAAGGGTGGAATGAAAACAAAATTTATGTGGACAAAAAGAGCAAATGAAGGATTTGAGAAATTGAAGAAAGAGGTAGCCACTAAGCCAGTGTTAGTATTACCTAGTTTTGAAAAATTGTTCATAGTAGAATGTGATGCAAGTAACATTGCTGTTGGAGCAGTGTTGAATCAGGAAGGAAGACCTGTTGCCTTTTTTAGTGAAAGGTTAAATGATGCAAAGACTAGATATTCTTCCTATGACTTGGAGTTATATGCATTAGTGCAAGCACTAAGAAAATGGAGGCATTATCTATTGCCTAAAGAATTTGTAGTCTATACTGAAAATCAGGCATTAAGCTTTATAAATACTCAAGAGAAGCTTAGCTTAAGACATATTAAGTGGATGGAATTCCTACAGTCTTATACATTCACCATTAAGCATAAGAAAGGTCAGGTGAATAAAGTTGCAGATGCTTTGAGTAGAAGATTGCTAATAGTGTAGGAAATACAGCTGAGGAGTATTGGAGTGGAAGAATTTAAAGATTTGTATGCAGGGGATGCAGATTTTGCAGAAGCATACAAGGTATGCTATGATTTTGAGAATCATTTTCACAGTGAGTTTGCCAACTACACTTTGCAAAATGGTTTGTTGTTTAAGGACAACCAGTTATGTGTTCCAAGAGGTTCAATGAGAGAGAATCTGATACAAGAGAAACACAATGGATGTTTGAGTGGACACTTTGGATTGAACAAGACTCTGGAATTAGTAAGTAGATACTATTACTAGCCAAAGATGCAAAGAGATGTAAAGAGATATGTAGAGCAATGCACAATTTGTCAAAAGGCAAAAGGAACCTCTACAAATGCTGGATTATATCAACCATTACCCATACCAGATAGACCTTGGGAATGTTTGAGTATGGATTTTATTGTGGGGTTACCTAGGACAAAGACTGGTTATGATAGCATTTTTGTTGTGGTAGATAGATTCAGTAAAATGAGCCATTTTATACCTTGTAAGACCACTAATGATGCCAGTCATATTACTTATTTATTTTTCAAAGAGATAGTTCAAATTCATGGTTTGCCAGTAAACATAGTGTTTGACAGAGATGTCAAATTCATGGGTCATTTTTGGAAAAATTTATGGAGAAGATTGGGAACTAATCTGTCCCACAGTTCTGCTTATCATCCTCAAACAGATGGTCAGACAGAAGTTGTCAACAGAGTGTTGGGAAATTTGCTTAGATGCTTGACAAAATAATATGGACAAGCATGGGATCAAGTATTACCACAAGCAGAATTTGCTTACAATGATAGTGTTAACAGAACTACAGGGAAAAGCCCATTTCAGATTGTCTATGGGATACACCCAAGAGGATTTTGTGAACTCAGAGAGCTAAAAGGATAGGGAGTGATAAGTGGACATGCTGATGATTTTGCACAGTCCATGAAGGAGATAAATGATCAAGTGAAAAAGAATCTAATTGAGTCAAATCAGAAATTGAAAGAGAAAGTAGATGAAGGAGAGAAGTCCAATTTAAGATTGGAGATCTAGTAATGGTACATCTGAACAAAGCCAGATTACAGAAGGGGATTCCTACTAAGTTACAAATGAGGAGAATAGGTCCCTGCAAAATATTGGAGAAATATGGGCAGAATGCCTATAAAATTGATTTACCTAATAATTTAGATATATCACCTATTTTTAATGTGCAGGATTTGATTCCATACAGAGGACCAGTGATACCTGAGAGCATTCAGCAGAGGGAGATAGGAGAAGATGTTTAAGACATACAGATCAAGCCTAAGTCCAAGTTGCAGGCAGAGAAAATTCTAGATTCTAGAATTCAAAAGACAACCAGGCATAGGGTATACAGGGAATACCTAGTAAAATGGTCAGGGTTACCAGAAGCAGAAGCTACATGGTTGGATGAAACAGAATGTAGAAGACATGGAATTAGTTCGGCATTGCTGCTGACTAGTTCAAGCTGAAATTTTTCCGTCTCAGAAAGGGGGGGAGTATGGTGCAGAGCACCCTAGGGTTTAGCTCAAAACCCTAGCCCCAACAATTTTGAACAAGTTTTGATACAAGTTTTCTAATGAGCAAGTCATGTTTTGCATAATCGCTCAGTCGCAAAGCCAGCAGAAAGCAGCAAGGTAATGCATCACACACTCGCGAGCTAGACAAACAGTTCATTTCTTAGTATGCAAGTGCATGACAGCACGACGAGTAGCTCATCACAAGCTCGTGAGTTACTTCGCAGTTAGTGAAAACCCAGTGCGACAACGCGACAAGCGCTCAATCGCTCAGTCGCCGAAGACAAACAGGTTAGTCATGGTGCGTGAGTGAGCGACACCCTATGCATTGCCAGGTCGTGAAGCAAGTAGCAGCTTGAGATGAAGAGGTGTGAGTGCGCAACCACAATGCAGTGCAAGGTCGCAAATGAATCGTCAGTTTAAAGTTAAGTGCAGCGAGTGCGCGGCTAACCTACATCGCAGACTCATAGAGCAAGGAGTAGCTCGAGGAAAAGAAGTGCGGGTATGCGAATTGAGCTCATCGCTCATTCGCAATGCAAATGAAAGATCAGGTAAATGCATTGCAGGAGTGTGATAAAGAAAGATAATCACTCGGTCGCAGACCAAGACATGAAAGGTAAGTTTCATTCACGACTATGCGATGAAGAGAAAAATACTCAAATGATCAATGTGCTGACGTGTCAACCAGAGAAGACATTGAAAAGTCTTACCCACCAAATCAGAAAGGGAATGACAATGGATAATGAAGGCTGTCCAGAGTGTCGACCATGCAGAGAAGGTGATGACAGGTTGCAGACGAGAATGGAGAATAGAGAATAGCTGGAAGGCTGAGATCGACAGGTAACCACCAGGGTTACAGAATCAAGGAGAAGCCAGAGATAAAATAGAGAAGAAGAATCTATAAAAAGGGTTCAGTTAGTAGATGTTGATAGTTAGTTAGTAACAGAGAATTTCTGTTCTTGACAGAGTAGACTAGCAGAGAGTTGTAATCTTCTGTATTATCAATAAGGAGAAGTTTGTCTATACTTTGTGTGTTCTATTGTTCTGAGTAGATTTCTGTAAAGTGCTATTTTGTTTCTGTTAGATAATATGGGTGCTTCTTGACTCTGATAATATGTTCCATGGATTGTGACAGTCAAGAAGCATCCTCCTTGTACATTATGTTTGTTTCTATATTTGTGTTAGATGAGGAGCTAGTCGAGAGGTCAGACAAGTCCTAGGCGAGCCTATGGTCTGGCTAGAGAACTTGTAGAAGAGATAGACAAGAAATAGGAAGGTGCATGACTGTAGGGAATTTAGTCATGAAGAGTAAGAGACAGTGAGAAGTAAAACATTTCGGTGGGTAGGGAACCTAGGATAGAGGGAACAGAAAAGTCCTTCTGGTTAGGGTCTGACAGTATCCCTAAGAGACTCAAGGGTGAGTCCAGAGAGGCCTGAATTGAATAGGATTCTAGGTGAGATTCCTAGAAGAGAGTAGGAATTTCAGGCAGAGTTAGGTGACCTCCCCATCATATACTATACATTCCTCTTTTTGTACTTGTCTTTTTCAAATGATTGACTGTACATATCATTTTCTCCTTTCTCTTCCCCTTTTTATGACTGACTGACTGTACATATCATTTCCCCCTTTATTTGATACTCATGAAAAAAATGTACAACTTATAAGTTGTCAAAAATGTGTAACTTACAATGTGTCAAGAATATGTGAATGGGTGTTCTTGATATCTTCGATCATTTTCTCCCATTTTTGTTTGAGGAGTTCTAGTTCCATGTGCTCTAGCTCAATTCATGCATGCATATCATAAATGTTGTCTAGGACAGACATTTCTGGGGTTGCAAGAAGTGCTCTTGCCTCTATCATATGTTGTTGTAGTAATGAGAGTGTCGGTAAGAGTTGAGCTTGGAGATCATTTAACTCATCTTTGAACTTGGTTTATGCAATCTGGATGTCTTATCTCAGCTTCTGAGCTTTCTTGAGCTGCTCATTGTGCAATTTTATTGCCTCTTCATTGTTTGTGAGACTTTGTGCACTTGTTTGAAGATCAACATCTATCTGTGCTATCTTGTCGGTATACTCCTTGGTGAGTTGATCTAACGTGCATAAATTTTGTATTAAGGTATTAGCTTCTAAAATTATTGAATCTACTGTGCTAACCAGTTCAGATAGCTTTAGCTTTTGCAATGCCACTTCTTGGCTTATCTTTTCAGCTAACTTGAACTCATATTTCTATTCAAGTCTTTCTTACATGGCCTTCTCAGCATCTAGCTTCTAAGATGTGATTGCATCAGTGAGAACCACTAATTGATCAAGCATGGGATCTGTTTGATCAACATCTATATTAGGTACAATTTGTTGAAGTATTCCTCAATTAACTTCAAGTACCTTTTCTTCCTTAGTGGATTTTCTCAACTTGTCATGCATGGCTTTCCTTTCACAAAGTCTTGCATACTTTGTCACTTTAGTTGGATCCAATGTCCTAGGATCACATACTGGAATCTCAATAATTTCATCCAAAGTCACTGGATTCTTATTCTTTCTCTTCTTCTTCCTTGAGATTTGAGTAGAGGTAGATGTATGAACTACCATTGCAAGTTCATTTGTCTTCTCAGAGGTGCTCGGTGAAGGCTTTATAGATGAAGCTTCTTGTGTTTTCTACTCAGAGTTCACCTGTCAGTTTGGTGAAGACGTCTCTCTATCAACCTTGGGTGTTTCTGTAGATTTATCCTTTGTTTTCTTCATCTGTTCATCTACTTTTATTCTTCACTCTTTTCTTTATGCTTGTCTTCTTCTACTTGTTTATCCTCTTCTTTATTTTGATCAGTAGACTTGTCTTTTTGATCATCGATTGCAGCTTGTTCTGCAGTTGTATCCTTTTGTTCATCTGTAGTGTCCTTTGTCTTAGCATCACCCTTGTCCTTGGGTATGCTTGTATCTACTACACTTGATTCTTCATTGGCTTCTAGAAGATTTATTGCCTTTATCAACACTGACATATTATCCTGAGTGCTCACCTGTGCTGCATCTTGATTTGTGTCCTTCTCGTTGGTTTTAGCTTGTTGAGCAGTGATATCTTCATCTTTTTGTAGTTGATCTATAGGGTCCAAACCTGTGATGTCAATAGTTGAAGTGTCTGGCCATATTTCATCAGCAACATCCATGTCTTTATACCCTGGATCCTTATCAGAGTCATAATGTGTGATGTCTTGAATGTCAAGATCATCCATGACTTTGTCTAAATCAATTGGCTCCATATCTTCAACATTGTCCAAAGCAATGTGCTTAGGACTGGATTTATCTTTTTCCTCCTCTACATGAGGTGTGTCAGTGAGAAGTAATTGATTCTCACAACTTGTTGACTCTGCATATTGATCTAGGAGTTTTCTCCATTTTGCCTTAGTCATGGTGTCTAGTTCTATAAATTTATCCTCTAGCACTTTGTAAGCTCTAATCTTTGCTACAAATTTTCTTGAGTGCTTTTTCATTATTTCTTTTATTTCTTCCATCTTTGATTCGGGAGGCATGACACTAGTACATTAGGCCTCTATTTTTGACCAAAATTTTTTATGACAGGCCAATTTGGCTTCTGAAATTTTTTTTTTTTTGTTTATGATCCCAAAAAGGTTGAAATTGCAACATGTATTAAGAAAGGTCGAATGTTCGACAGACACGAGATTATAAACAAAAAAAACTAAAAAGTGAAACACATTTTTCATTTTTTTATTGAACAAGGGAAGTGCTTTGGGTGGGTTGAGGGCATCACAAATTTGTGTCTAGTAAGTATGTTTGCATCACATATTTTTCAGTTTTAAATGAAGCGCTTTTCAAAATTGATCATTTTGCGAAAACCATATAAACCCTAGATGCATAATAATTGTAGTCGTGCAATTTTGTATGGATGGAAAAACCATGATATGGTGTAGAATGTTTGTCGTGATTCTTCAAAAGTGAGTCGCATTTCTTAGCAAACAAACCCTTGATTTTTGTTTGAAAAAATCAATTAAAAGACTACAAAAATGATTCAATACTATTCCAACAATTCCATTTTTCCCTTCTATATAACCTACCATTATATCTAATATGTGGTGTCAGTAGAACTACAATTTTTTAGAACAATCTACAGTAGAACTACAATTTTTTAGAACAATCTTTACCATGTAGCTCTTGGTATGGTTGTTGCAGTAGTTTTTAAAAACTTCTTCAACTCTATGCTATTGTTTTTAATAAAGTTTTTGGAGTATCTACTTCTCCTATTTTCAAATGCTATTCATCTTAAATTCAACTAAAAAAAATATGCTAAAAAAATATGGTAAAATGAGAGGAAAGTTATAGGCTCTTGCTCAGATCTTGACAAGAGGGAATGAGGAGGAGGATAATGCCAAACAGAGAATTGAAATGCCATACAATAGTAAATGAACTTACTTTGTAGAGGTCCACTAATAATTACAATTTTTTTTACAATTACAAAACAAATGATAGCATATTTAGCAGCACAAGTCGATTTAGATTAGGGATTTCAATCAGATGCAAGTTCATTTAGATTTTAAACAAGGATTTCGGCTACCTAATATTTTGGCCTATGCATATAGGGAAAAAATGACTGAGATGAAAGCTAAAATAATAGTTGATTGAAGACCACCTTTGTATTCACAAAATAGACCACCATATCAAAGCCAAAATTCAAAAATGGGAAACCAATTTAAGAATTCCCTTTTATAAGCCTAGACCTCTTTTGAACTGTAGAGGCATTAGAACTCTGAATACTGACTCAGAGTTTCATCTTTCATAAGGAGGACTCATTTATGAAAAATTAGATTAATAATTCCAAGGGTCCATTACCTCCTTGGCATAGAAAGGTCCAAACTGGTATCTAAAATGCTGACAGAGTACCTAGGTTACATATTCTATTAGACATTTCAATATTAAGTTCCATGGTATAGTCAACTTCTCTTATCGGGAACAAGAGATCACAAATCTACCATGGAGATACTTGTTTTAGTATATTTTTACACCTAGGCACTTCAATATTAAGTTCCATGGTATAGTCAACTAATTAAATTCAATTAAAAAAAATATGCTAAAAAATATGGTAAAATGAGAGGAAAATTATAGGCTCTTGCTTAGATGCTAGCAACGGGGAATGAGGAGGAGGAGGATAATGCCAAATAGAGAATTGAAATTCCATACAATAGTAAATGAATTTACTTTGTAAAGCTCCACTAATAATGACAAATTTTTTCACAATTACAAAACAAACGATAGCAGATTTAGCATCACAAATCGATTTAGATCTCTTGGATAGCACTTTGTCCTTTTCAACTTTGTCTCTCCTCATGATCTCTTCCAAACTATCAGCTGGTTGCTCAATTGCTACTTGTTTTTATCTTCACTCTATCCAGTAGCCAAGCCAATGCTGTGATCTCTCCTTGTTCATCTTCTCTTTTCTCATCTTCCTGATTTTGTTCTTGAAATTCTGCATCCACTTCTTGTGCCTGAATTTCACCATCCTTTGAGAGTGCCTCCAAATCTATAATTTCATTCTCTTCATCTTGATGTTCTTCATTTTTCTGGAGGGGAGAATCTACCTCCTGTTTGTTGTGATCCAAAGGTACATAGCTATGACTCTTACTATCTCCTGATTCATTTGCAACTGAGACTAACATTTCTCTTTTTGCTGTTAGCTTTGATGACATGCCTACTCCTTGATGCTCCCATTTCTTTAGTTGCAACTCCTGATCAATTGTTTCCTTCCTTTTCTTTTCTTTCATTTGGGAAGGTTGGTTGCACCCCTTCTCATCGCTTTGGATTTCAAGTCCAATTCTCATACCTTGTGGCTGGTCTGATGATTCCTCCTCAAGTTCAATTACATCCTTCATTAATTAATAAGTCAATGGAAGCCTCCTTTCCTATAGGTGAGCTATCTATTTTTCAACCAAACTTCTGTGAATGTTCTAACAGTTACCATCATTGCATGCAAACTTTCTTTTCTATTTCTTGTCCAATCAATGTGGGGAATACCATCTTTCTTTGCTATCTCATAATTAGGCTGGAGGTATTGCCTATCATCTTCCACTTGTTAAGGGATTTGGATCCACTTGCTTGCTTTGATAAACTCAAACGACATCTTGGAAAATGATTTTCTCTTTATCTCCATGTCATCACTGGCATTAGCTCAATGATCCTCTATATGTTCTATGTGCCTGTGTTGAACTCCATATGCTCTCTTAATCTAATGGTGGGGATCAAAGTGTGCTCTCCCATGATATAATCCCAAAGAGTAGAATTCAAATTCTCCTTCTTCCACTTCTACTGTTTGAATAGATGGGCAAACCTTTCTTCCCAAACTAAATGGAGTCAGAATCCCTGGCCTATGCCTATGTTTTTGAATCTTGTCGTATGGCAACAATTGCCTTGCCACTTACATTAGTACCAACTTATTAGGTGGGAACCAAGGGAGTTTTTAAGGACATATTGTGCTTCCTAAAATCCTGATGCAAGTGAATTTGGGGAATTGGATATACCACAAACCATACTTCTTCACTAGATCCTTTGCTTCTTTTGACAACCTTCTTATTGGGTTCCCTTGCAGTAGCTTTACATTGCGCATGGCCAATACATCATTAGCGATTCTAAACCCACCTTTGTTATGGAGGTGCAATTGAGGGTAGCATTCATAAACCATGAACTCCCCTTTCTTCGTCCCTACTAGGCTTAGGTATTTCAATCCAGGATATCTACGCATCTAAGCCATCATGTAAACCAAATAGGAGGTCATGTAGAATGCCTTATTATTATTTATAGTTCTCAATTGCTCATCAATGTTGTCACTAATCATAGTTTCCCAATCAAACATCTTAGTCCTGTTAAGTATCACTTCCATGTAGTAAAATATCCATGACTCAAAAATTGTTGCTTGTAGACTTCCCATTACCTTGTTTAACCATCAAAATAAGATTTTCCACATCCTCTCTAAAATCTATCTTTGTTAACTTGGGAAGCTGGGAGTGATTTCTGTTAGGTCTAGCTAACTACTCCTTGTTGACAAGGTTGATATTATGACCTGATCTATTCTCATACTCTTTCATAGCTTCATTCTTTGTCTTATAAATATCTACCTCATGCTCTAGGAAATTGAAAGCAACCTTGATGGCATCTACTGCAAGTAAAACTACAACACTTCCCTTTGGTGTGAGGACTTGTCTAGTGGTTGGATTGTAGTTTTTTTCCATCTCTAAGACTAATTCTGTCCATTGGTGGGTAGGAGGAAAGACTACTGCTTGTACAATGCATTCTTAATCATCCTCTTGATTTCCTTGGATTGGTTGACTCCATACATTCTGTCCCTTACCAAATTCATGTCAAATGGCCCAAGATTGGTGTCTCCAATTTGTTCCCATGTAGAGGTGAAGTTGGATTCAGGGCTCATCTCTTATGCATCAAGCCCTCAATTGTGCCAACCTTCGTGCTTTGGCACTGTCAACATTTTTGGCTCCTTTTCCTTTAGTTGATTGCTGATTTCCTTCTTTGTCTTTTGTTGGTGGATCCCTCTTCTCCTTGGCTTTGGCCTTAGACTTTGAATTTTCAGCCCCTTTCTCCATGGTTAAACCTGCAACATCACCCCTAAATCAATTTATAGCTTTAATTTTACCAGAATTAAATT
>MU227120.1:1926427-2010091 GCA_018584345.1 Thuja plicata | reverse complement strand
GTCTACCTCCAACTTTTTTCAATGCTCAAGAACACTACTTCATACATCAAGTTGAGGAGATTGAATTGTGTGGACCTATACAAACTAGGTCAATGTGGATGGTTGAGAGACACTTGAAATTTATGAATGGATTGGTTTGACAAAGAGAACATCCTGAGAGTTCTATGGTAGAGGGATATATGGTATACTAGACCATGGTGTACATTAGTGAATATCTTCCCAAGTTTGCAGCAAATATCCATGTAGATCACATTTTGGATCCCAACTCTATTAACAAATTTGAAGGGGAGTACTTCATGGGGAGAGGTAGATTAAGGAAAGTGAGAGGTATTAATTATACGATGTTATTGCAGTTTATTAATTCTTATAAATCTTCAATATAAGTTGTTTCTAAGTAGCCAATTTATTTTCTTTACAGTTAGTCGTGAGTGGGATGCACTAGATTTGTATATTGCAAACAATCTTGATTCGATGGTGGTATGGATTCAACAATCTCAAGAAAATGGTCGCTCATTAACATGGGATGGTGTTGCATCATTGGTTAAAGAAGCTTATCGTAATGGAGATCCCAATGTTACGCCAATGGTACTTGATCTAGCATATGGTTTAAGAGGTAGAAAGTTCTGTATAAGTTTACTAACCATGACCCATAAGTTTAATATCAACTCATGAATCGACGTAAATAATCTTGACATGTTTGAATAATTGCAGATCAAACACCACAAAGCTATGTACTACCATGGCCGTAAATTTCGCATAAAAAAGTTAGATGACACGAAGAAAACTTGTGATTCTGGGATAAGTGTAGTCTTTGAGGTCAATAATATTTCATCTAGAAATGACATACATCCTCAATAATCTGAAAATTGATACTATGGAATTTTGGATGATATACTTGAGTGTAATTTTAATTCGTTCAAATTAGTTCTATTTGTCGTCAAATGGTACAGGCTACTGCTGAATCAAAATGATCCTGATAGGACTGTTATTGAACATGATAGTGGGTTTACAATGATTAATACAGGGTTATTTGAGCCAGTTGGAGATGAGCCTTATGTTCTTCCAAGCCAATGTGAGCAAGTGTTTTACTTTGGCATTCCACATAAACTGGGTTGTTCATTTGTTGTTAGACATGATCTAAGAGGAAGGCCAGTAAAGTATAATATGATGGAAGAAGAAGATACTGAAGAATCATAAGATGAAGTAAATGATGATCATGAATGACTGTTACACAATGAAGAAGAAGAAGAAAAAGAGGAAGAAGAAGAAGAAGAAGAAGAAGGACAACAAAAAAATAATGATGATTCTGGTCCTGCTGACGATGATGGTGATGATGATGATGATGATGATCATGGTGATGAAGATGGAGTTGATCAAGGTGATGATGGTCATGATGAGGATGGTCATGATAATGGTGATGAAGATGATGATGATGGTGATGAAGATGGTGGTGGTGTTGGTCATGATGATGATGATGATGAAGACGATGATCAAGGTGATAAGTACGATGATGGTGATGATGATGATGATGATAGTCATGATGATGACATGGATGAAGAGGATGATCAATAACATGATCAATGAAATGTATGTAGTCAAGGTATGATCAATGTCACATATGAGGTATTGATTTATTCATAGAAATTTGTTTGACTAGTATGTTTTTATAATTAAGTTATTATGTCTTAAACTCTAATGTCATGGAGTATATTTTGCATCATGTAAATTTTGTCTTCTATGTAATTTGTAGCTTACATATCATTTAATTTTTGGCTAACTTAAGATAAATGATTTATATATGCAGAAAATTAAACGCCTTTGACATGGATCGACAGGTATAATTTATTATTTGGTTTCCTTCTCTTTAGTCAACAAAATATATAAATCCTACTACGTCTCTCATTTGATGGATTGTAGGTATCACCAAATAGGTATTTGTCTAATCTGTCTTCCTCAAGTGAGGAAAATGCGGGAATAAAAGACAAAAGTGAGACATCTAGTAGGTCTAAAATAGGGAGATCAACTAGAGGTCAAAATATTAGAAGAAAATTTAATAAACGAATGCAATTTTTCCTTGCTGAGGGGGGTCATGTTCTTATGATAATGAGACCAATGGTGACAGGAAGGTTCCCTTAAGGTACACACATCTTCAGAAAGAATGGGTACCCAAGGAACTACCTCCAGTTAACACTGATTTTTCTGTTAACAAAAGGATATATCGCATAGCTCCATCTTCATTACATGGTTTGGGCTTCTTTTCTATGGATGACATAAAGGTCAGTTATAATCAAGTTGTTGAATTGATGGAGTATGTAGGACCTTGTTATAATTACAATAACTAGATGCAGATTGTGCAATATAAAAAAAGTATGCATAGGTATGCATTGTCAGCAAATTATATACAATGCAAAGAAAATGATCAAACTAAAAGGCTCACTATGTATATTGATGGAAGGCCAAAAGCAACAGGGAATATTCTAGGTTTTATAAATAGTTCTCGACTTGTGTCAACTAATAAGTGGCCAAATTGTATATTCGAGGCATGTGAGGGAAATCGTATATTTGTATGTGCGATAAATTCAATATGTGCAGGGGAAGAGCTTCTGATAGATTACAATTTGAATCGTGTAGATAAAAAAAAATCCCTATCATGGGACTGGTAAGTATAACATTTAAACCAATTGCTTCCAATTAATATTGTTTTATTAATAAATTTTTTGGGTAAGTTTATTACTAATCTTTGTCACAAGGTGACATGGATCCACCACAAGAAAGAGGCGGGGACGTTCCTCAGTAAGCTTCTTCATCATAGGTAAACCTTAATTAGTGTAATTCTACAAATTATATAGAAACAAATGTCATATTATTATGTTCTTTTCTTTATGGCTTTGGAGTTATGTTGATAGAATTTTACTGATATTGATGTCACAACTTGGTACTTATTGATAGGGAAAATCACAAATGACAATAGATCAATTGCGATCTAAAATTGAGGTTGCATTTATAGATGACATCCCACGTAGCACTAACCCCATCTTCATGGCTACTGAGATTATAAAAAATATATAATAAAGAAATGCTTAACCTTGTCATGACACCAAACAAAACTGAGGAGATAGAGGCACTCAAAGAAGAATTGATATGTAGAGTCAATTGTATGAATGTAAGAAGTAATTAATCTTAAGAAATAATTAAAGTTCAATAGATGTTTATACTGTATACTATCTTATGGATCATGATCTAAAATATGATGTGTTCTTCTTACAGGATTTTTTGACACCTGCAAGACGTGCTCAATATGGTGAGGGTTGTAGTGCATATCCTTCATGTAAATAATCCTTAAACCTTTAACAATTCATTTATCCTTTGCATGCATTATTTTATTTGCTAACAATGTATTCTTTAGCTTATGATGAAGTGCAGACGCTTCCTTCGATCAACAATTTGATATTGTAGGCTGCATTGTCTGCAACAAGGAGCTTGATGACATCTTCCTCTGTACTAGCTACATCTGGTAAAATCTTGTTTTTCTATATTTTGTTATGTGCTAATCATGCATTGATTATTTTTTTCCATGCATTTTATACTTGTGGACCTATTTTGTGCACACTAATAGATACACCTACACCTGGTACAAAACCAGAGACCAGTAGTACTGAATCTCAACCATTTCCTAGATCAGCTCGTGTTACTAGTACTGGTTCATTTGCGGGGTCATTGTTGTTGAGAAAGAAAAATATGTTTCCGTTAAAAGTACCAAAGGTTCTAGGTGCTTTAAAATTGTTATTATTTACAATTTAATTGTAGTTTACTTATGTATAACTCATTTTGGACTAATAATCCCATGATGTTTTTGTAGGAAATGATGTTTTTTATGATACTCTTTTTGAAATGACATTGAAGCTATTTGGGCCCACCATACGTAAAAGGTACGTAGCTTCATAATATTGGTACAATATTTTTCTTATATTCCATTTATTGTACTATATTAAATTTATGATATCTAACAATTTTTTTTTTCAAAAAAGGTGGAATGAACAGGATGCTGACTTAAAAAATCAGCTCATTATATCTTTAGAGGAGCTCTTTGGAAATAAAACTTTTGAGAGTGCCCTGATTCTTAAAAAAGCATCCAAACATATAAAGACTGTGAGAGACCAATATAGAAGGGATCTAAAGGATAACCCAAAGTACGAGCGACCTCCTATGATTCCACAGATGGAGTGGAATGAAATAATAGAAGATGCAAAAGAGAAAAGGCTAAAGGGTAGAGGAATTCAACCATAAGACGGCAAAAGAAGGTATGTCGTGATAGTATTAAGTAGAATGTAATCATGCACTAATTAGTGATATTTGTAAATATAGTATCTAACATGTTTCAAACTTTTCATAGACTGCAAGACACATCAAAAGCTACAGAAGCTAGATTATTAAAAGTTGGCCAACACAAAATTGGCTTTGGTGGCTATATGAAACTTCATTCTCGACTTGTAAGTAGCAAAATTGGAATTTCATATCCAATTTTTATATATAAGGTTGCTAAAAATTTTGTTTAATCAATTCATACATGCAAAATTGACGATATTAAGCCAAAAATATAGGGCACAAAATTCAATGTAGAGCCCACAGATGAAGACAAAAGAATATCCTTGAAGGAAGGCTATAAAGTCATGGCTGCACACCTATGCCAAGAATTCAAAAGCTATAACGAAGAATCTGCTGCACCAAATGAGACACACATAAATTGGTCAAATGAAAAGTAAATCAAATTGAATATTTGAGAAATTTCATGTTTGGTGTTAATTTCGAACATAAATTGACTATTTCATGATAACAATGCGCATGAAATTTCATTGCAGCCTTCAAATCCTATCACAGAACCTGGGCATGATGAAGGCCATGATGTGAAACACAGTGGTGGAGGTATTAATTTTTTATTGGAAATAAATTACGTAATTAATAATAGAATTTAACATCTTTAATTGGAATTGGCCGTGTAACCTTTTTTTGAATATTTTAGAGCATGTTGAGGTGGCGGCATATCAAAATGTTATTGTAAATGATGTGACATTGTCAGGTAAAGAAAAATGCATTTTATGTTCTACTGGTTAATGAAATATTTGTAACAGTAAAAAATAGTATGTGAATTTAACTCATTTACTTGTTATTGCAGCAGACCCCCCTTTAGTGCAGCAACCTCATGCTCCTGAAAACATGAGGAAGCGTCATAATTTGAGATCACAGCCACAAGAGGAGGAAAATATTGATGCTCTTGGAAGACTTTTCCAGCTTAATAATGCTAAGAGAAACCCAAAAAAGAAATGATCTCTTAAAAATGATCTTTGATAAAACTTGTTTGATTAAATTTGTTGGATAATGAAAGAAGGATGTTTTAAGTAATTATCTATGAATGTTGCGTATTAATATTGAATTTTATGTCATGTTAATGAATATTTTTATGTGTTAATGAATTCTTGATTAGTGTTGCGTATTAATGATTAATGTTATATCATATAAGTGAATGTTATTCAATTGTATTGATTGAATATTATCGTTCATAAATGGATGAATGGATGAATGAAGTGTGTAATTATATTTTAATAGGGAATTTATATTGATCTTAGGGAGAGGGGGGTGAGGCCAGATGAGCTTCCACCTTCACATGGTTGGCCTTGTTAAGCAGAGAATATTAAAGTATTCTTGAAACCAAGTGAAGCTCAAACTAACATACCTTCATTATTTAATCAATTTCATTCATTTTGGGTTTTTGCTCATAAGTGCATTTTGAATGTGTCATTGTCAGGCAACTTTGTATCAAGCTCTTCCCATTGGATGACATCTTCAACCTCTATCACTCTCAAACTTTCCTACTACCGTGATTTGTTCTGATCTTCATATCCTTTCATGTATGTTTTTCTATGTTTAATATTGCAGTCCCTCATGTCTAGTGTTAGTATACAGATTTGTCCCTTTAATAAATTTTTACAGAATGACTAAAGAATGCACGAATAAAAAGACACATCCGTAACTAAAAATTGAGTCACTTGAAATGGCTATGTACAAGTGCTCTCTGAGTTTTGATACGAAGGCTCAACTCCCTTCTTTCGAGCTTTCTCTCCAAGACAGGGAGCATCCAAATGCTTTCATCACTTTTACCTTTGTTGCAAGTAAGTTCAATCTTCATATATGTGTGTTGGAGCTGAGACATTTGAGTTCGAACCTTTGGGCTTTGAACTTTAAAGTAACAACCTCAGAACCTCAGGGGTCCACTTCAATCAAATTTGACTTGAATGTGTGGATCACCTCAGAACCATCTGCAATGTGTAGAGTCATAGACTGTTGCACAACTTGCATGCTAGTGTAGTCTTCTTGCCAATAATCATCATATAAGTAGTGTTTTTGAGTGTTGCAAATTACATGCTCGGGTTGACTAGAGATAGAGAATTGTGGCTTCACAAGTTAAACTTACTAACATTGTTATGATACTTCAGATCACTCATAGTGCAATTGTGTTAAGCATAACAAGTATTTTTTTCCCTGACATATTTTTCTTATTCGAGAGTCAAGATAGAGGGAATTATAAGGAAAAAAAATATAGAGTTAAGAAGTCTTTATAAGCCTTCTCCATTTGTAGATTGAGTTGATATAGTGAGCTTCTCTAGAGTCCTTTTTTGTGTACCATCTTAAAATTCAACCTTGCTCAACGACATCCGTAAAGCTAGTGTTTCCAAATTTGATTTCCAAAGGATGAACTTCAACTTAAGAAAATAGTGCCAAGACTGATTATTTGACTGGTTATAATGTTTTTTAGTTCAATGAGACTCGATTTCAAGTCAGAATGATTTAAATGATCTTTTATAAAATCTTTATTCTCAGGCAACTCTTGTTAATGTTAAACAATAAAATATTCAACTAATATTCAACTATTTTGTCTAGAATACTTGCATTGTTCAATCTCCAAAAATAGAAGACATATTGTACACATAAATAAGGCAAGAATTTTAATGCATAAATAGTTCTTGCTGATTTGCAAGTGTTGTTTATTATATTATTTTTCGTATTTGCAGTGAGTTGATTTCTCATTTTGTTTATTCAGCTCCACCAAGGGTCACTCAATTGCGAATTGTAGGAGATGTGAGGGAGGGTAATAAGGTTGCAATAAGTGCTATTGTCCGTGGTGGGGTAGAAGGTGCCAGTAGAGTGCAATGGTTCAAAACAACTGCTGCTGACGTAGAACCTGATGAAAGTGGCATGGAAGCCATAAGCACATCAAGAATTGCTAAGGTTGGAAATAATTGCAGCTATTGTTTAAATTTAGATGTGCTGTCTATTTCCAAAACTATTGTTTTCTTTGGAAAATGTTTAACTTTGAATTTGTTTCATGTTAAAATGGCTTTGAACAAACAGGCTAGTATTAAGATTTTTGATATAAGAGTGAATATTAGAAGGCTCATATATATGGTTGCATGTCATAATTTGTAGTGATCTTATGCTTTATTTATTCAATTGTAGACACTTTGTATTCCACTTGCTGCTATTGGCTACCATCTACTTGCAAAATACACTCTTGTATCTCAAGATGGTGAATGTGGTGAACCAGCACTGGTTATCTCAGACAAGCGAGTGGAAAGTGAGAATCTAGCTTATGGAATTGTTATTGTTTCAATTGTAATGTATTCATTATTACAAATTTAGCTAGCAGGAAAGTGAAAAATTGGGCCACAGTTATGCATCTTTTCTGGCATTTAGTTTCTCTTTTGAATGTTTCTTTTTACCTAAGTAATTTGAAATTTTTTGTTTCATGGTAGTCATGTTAATCTCTATCATTAATGTATATATTTCATTGAGTGCTCCTCACTAGGGTAACACTCATCAGGAGAAAAATTACAAAATATAAGTTCAATGTTCATAATCTATAAATTTATTCTATGACTAAATATTCTTGTTGAGGAACAATATCATCCACAATAGGAGCCTCAAGTTCAATCATGTGTGCATTTGATTAAACCCACTTTGATTCCTTTCCTTTCACCTCCTTGTTTGCCACAGTTTCTGTTGCCCATTTTGCTACCTCCCTCTCCAAACCAGCTATCTCATATGTAGTAAACATTGGATTGACATTTGTAGAAATCTAATTTTAATATGAATGGATGCCATTGAGTTCAAGCTCCACATGTGTCTCATATCCCTACACCTTTGCATTAAACTAAATTTTGAACCACAAAAAAACAAAGTCTTTCATGCTCTTTCTAATGAGCTTCTTTGTGTGAATGGTCTTAGAAATACTTCAATGTGCTCACAATCTAAAACACTCTACGGCTGGGGAAAAATGTAGATGATTAGTTTTGAAGATTGGGTTTGTGCCAAAATCTCCCCACAAAAATTTTGCAAGGACAACAATTATAACATTGTAAGAATTTTAGTAAACTGAAAGGTAAATGGTGAACAAAAATTAAACACACACACGCACACATACCTAGCTGCAAAGTGACTCTTCTTTGAATGCATTGAGGAGGAGAAAACAAACTCCCCTCCATGCCTTTAAGTTTATAAATATGCAACTCATAATATATTTCATATTTGATGTCTCTATGGTTTTCATTAGGGACCATCATCACCATAAATTGTTGACACCATCCATAGTCTCCTCATCTACTCCGAATGAAGTAGAGAAGAATTTTTTTGGGTACAATAGTAGGCAACAACATGAATATGCTAGTGAAGTTGTCTATTCTAGACCCAATAAATAATATGCCAAATGGATTCATATTTATTTTTATTTGACTCGTATGAATGTTGGATTGTCTCCTTAGCCTTGTCCATGGCCTCTCATAGATATTCCATATATTTTTTCTCCACATCCAAAAATAAATAATGCCTTGAAATTGACCTCAATCACTTGGATTTCACTTTGCGATTGTTTTTATTTAAGCAGAGTGAGAATGAATTAGGGACTATAATACTTGAAGCAACAGGTCAGCTCCAGTATCAAATAACAAAAGATGTTGTACATAATTTTATATCCTTCAAGTGTTTACCTATTCAGGATGATAGTGTCATTAGAGAAGTACAGACTACCATGAGCCATGAGCGTGTCAAACTAGGTGTTATATTCCTCTTCATTGAGGAAATGTTGTAGATAAACATTTTTCTTGGTAGCACGTTCTTTATGGATTTACAGCTGGAGCTATAATAATTTGATTAATTCCTTTTTGAAATGCATGATTTTAACTCCTGTAGGTTCTCCAAGGATACTTGCCTTTAAGATTGTGTTGAGGGAGCTGAGTTACATCTTGACAAAAGATATTGGGGAGGAGAGGAAGGGGCTTCAAAATTGCAATGGTTCCTAGTATTGTATATATATTTTCTAAGTAAATAGATGGCTTGCTTTGTGTTTCATGTAAGTCTATGCGTATGGATGGGGCAAGAGGCCCTATCACACTATCTCAATGTGTAGGACCTATCTTACATGGTAAATTCTTATCTTTGTCTTCACCTCAAAATACGTATGCTAAATTTTTAGGTATTTGCCTTATGTACACACACACATATGGCCTTTGGGATACCATCCCTAAAATGTGTCCCTTGCCATCCTGCTATTCCTATCTCAGAAACACCTCAAAAACACCGTGGAACATAGGAAGTGAATTAGATCTTTTTAATGAATTTGAAGATTTTCAATTTAGTTTCTATTTCTTAAGGATTCTAAATTACTTTAAAAGAGAAAGTGTCTAGCATTTTGGGGAAAGCTCTGTGTGTGTGTGTGTGTGTGTGTGTGTGTGTGTGTGTGTGTGTGTGTGTATACACACACAATACACATTGGCAACATATTACTCTTGGCAGCCCTTGTTTTCTTATTACTACATCTTGAGAAAGACAATATAGCCATGCAAATTCTGAGTTTTATAAAGTAAATGTGTAAAATGAATCCATGCCTTTTCATTTGATAACTCACATTTGGTTCTTTCTCTAAAAATTCCAAAATATGCTGGCTATTGATCTGTCAGCATTGTTGCAGGTGTTAGAATGTGTACTTTCACCTAATGAAATTGACATCTAGGTTACAAATTTCATGCTGATATGTGGTTGTTAGCTTGGCCTAAATATAAATAAGTTAATATTTTACTGTAGCTATAATACTAAAGATATGCTTTATGTAAAACTCATCACCTAGAAATTATTTTTTTGCAGGTCCCCCTTGTTGTGAGTCACTTCAGTTTCATATTCAGCCTGTAGAAGGAGAATGCCTTAGCTTTTTAGTAGTTTACAAAGGAGGGTAAGAATCACTTATCATAAAATCTTCTATGAATATGTTTGCATGGTGATCTATCACATCCTAAATATATTTTCTATGGATTATATCTAAACTTGTAAATGTGATACTGCCTTTTATTGTAGGGAGAAAGGAGATTGTATTCATGAGTGGGTTCGATAGAATAGTAATGGAGGCTTAGAAAAACTAAGCAATGATGGTGAGCCACTTTTAGTAAGATTTGAATTTGCTTTAAATAAATATTTAATGGGTATGATCATAATTAATATTTGTAATAATTACTACTTGAGAGATCCATGTACATTAAAAATTTCCCCCAAAGGGAAGAAGCCTCTCTAAAAAACATAGAATAGCTTTGACCCCTCTCCCTCCAAATGGAGAGAGAAAGGACCAGGAGAGTAAGGAAAGACCAGGTATGCCCCCCACAAGATGAAGCCTCCCACACCCCCAACAAAGTTAAAAAATAAGAATACTTTCTTTACATGAAGGTTTTGCTAAAAATATTGGCAACTTGCTTGGATGTTGGGCAATAGTAGACTGATGACTTGTCCATGAATGAGATCCCCAATGTAGTGTATCTGGATGCCAATATTATTGGTCCTTTGATTATGGATTGGGATACATGAGATTTGAGTAGCACATTGATTGTCTCAAAATATGATTGATGGTTGTTTAGATTGAATACCAAACTCAATGAGAAGATTTTGAAACTAAATAGCCTCAGTTTTGGTACTCGACTTCAATAGAAGATGGACCAATAAAAAATTGCTTCTTTCTCTCTAACAAACAAGTTTTGAACCAAGTGAGAAGCTATAACTTGAAGTAGACTTACGATCCAGAGAATTACTTACACATTATAAATTTGTGTAGTCCACCGAGTTGAAATCAATGCTCGTTGTGTAGTGAATCCCAAAATTTTGAGTACCTTGATTGTAGTAGAGAATTTCTTGGCTACTTTCTAGTGCAACCCATGGGGCCCAAACATGAATCAAGAGACCATGCCCACAACATCTGAAATGTCAATTCTTGTGAGTCAAATAGATGAGATCCCCAACAAGTTGTTGCTGCAAAGTACCGACAATCAAGTTTGAAGAACACTAAGCCTCAAGTTTGTCTCTAGAAAGAAAGGGACTTGGAGTAGGCCTGGAGTAACCAATGTGAAATCTTGAGATAAATTTGAGAGAACATATGGATTGTGTATTGTGATTGTGGAAGTAGGAAAAGATATCTCAATCTCAAGAAAATAATGCAACAAGCACAAGTCAATCATTGAAAACTTGTCACGGAGGGTAGTTTTCACTGCAACAATCATGGATGAGAAACTCCCTGTGATCAATAGGTCATCAACATAGAGAACCATAAGGAGTGAATTATCTTGACGCATACCATACACCTGAAGATAAATATCTAGACTAATCATCGACCAGGATGTCGTTGGTGATTACTCTAGATATTGATAACTTTTTCCAACTGGCCCAAATGATTCTTGGTTGGTGGCAACTGCCAAAGCACAAATTTCATCTTTGTGCAAAAAGTTCTCAACAAGTTGCAATGTTGCAAAGTTGTCAAATTGGTAACTTTTGCAACTTTTTTACATTTGCTATCAAATGCTAGCTTCCTTGCCTAGATGTGATAAAAAACCATGTCAAAATATCATTTGACATGATTTTGTATCACATCTAGGCAAGGAAGCCAACATTTGATAGAAAATGTTAAAAAGTTGCAAAACTTATCAATTTGACAACTTTGCAATTATCATTGCAACTTCTTGAGAACTTTTTGGACAAAGATGCAATTTGTTTTTTTTAAAATTCAATATTGGTCGAAATTTTGATATCCCTTGGTTGAAAATTTAACTTAGACCGGTTTACGTTTTGACCATTCTGTGTTGAAAGTTTGCGTCATGAGTTTGGCATCCTACTCAGATGGGTCAAACATTTCAACCAAACTTGGTCAAAACATTAACTTGGGCTGGTGTATGTTTCGACCATTGTGTGTTGAAAATATACATTGTGGGTTTAACATCCTGGTCGGATCAGTTAAACATTTTTATGAAATTTCGTCAAAGTTTCGATAAATAATATGGACATTTCAACATGCCAATTTTGACCAAATCTTGCGTAGAAATTTTGAATTAAACTAGGATGTGTCAAACTTTTGATTAGTAAAATAGTGACGAAGCAATTTGTGGATCATTCGACCAATCTGGGTAGATAATTTGACCATTTTTTGTCGAAAATAGGGGCCAATTCTACTAGTGTGAGTGTGACAAGTACCCTCTCCCTTGCTTCTCTTTTAGTTTGTAAAGCATATGACCATTGTTGAGATATTCTGTCACCCAGCTCTTTGGGTATTTGGCTAGCAAATTTAGCTGGTACATATTTGAATTTTACCATTGCCCTGATGATTGCATCTTGCATCTTATTTTGGTCCTCTAGATTAAGTGTTTCCCATTGTCTAATTTTCCTAGCAGACATGGTGCCAGTTGCAGCAATTGAATAGATGCCTCATCAATTGTTTGATTGATAAAACTTTTCTTAACTACATTAGGCTCATCATATTTTGTATCTTCTATGTTAGCTTTGGTTCTAACCAATCTTTTCCTCCTCTTTGTAGGTTTTTGTTTCTCTATTGGCTACTTTGTTTTCTTCTCTATTGGTTGCTTCCTCTTACAGGTCCTCACTTGACCTTTCTTAAGAGGTGTGGTATCAGTCTTTGCAGTTTGTCTTCTTGTCCTTTGTTTCTTTGTAGGAGGTGGAGGTGCATCAGATTCAGTTGCCTCAGAATCTATTTTTTTTTTCATCTTGCCCTTCACTGATGGTACCCTATTCATCGGTAACCTCTATTTGTTATTTCTCTTCCTCATTGACTGATAGAATCTTCTCAAGATTCTTCACCATTTTATTCTTCTTGTTGACAATTTTCTTGATTACTAGGCCTGATTTTATCTTGGATTTGGCCTCCCCATATGTACCAAATCTTGGTTGTTTACTGTCAATTGGCTCATTTATCAATGCATCAATAGCATTGGTTGCTTGATCTATGTTAATCTCATAGTCAAGAGGTTCTAACCAAGTTGTTCTTGGTACAACTAGTTTAATGTGAGTGAATTCTGTATCCACCATAAAACATATCTCATCCCTATGTTTTTCAATTCATTTCTCAGGGATCCTCACTCTTTCCATCATCTTTTCCTTGAATTCAAGGAAGTAAGCAGTCATTACTGAATCAAAATTATCACCTAGTGACTTGATAAGGTCACTAATCCGCAATGTGACTGGCTTTGTAGTATCCCACTTTACTTTACCTATTGAAGGAAAGTATTATTGAAAGTAAAAGAATATAAACATGATGAGTTAACCAAACTTACATGTGTTAGTCTTTGCAGATCTGATTGTTGTCATATTCTCATCAACATGTTTTAATAGGATCTCACATAGATTCATCTATATTCCCTTTTTCACTATCTTATAAGCTATGCTTACTGCTATTAAAGCTATGATGTTTAGCCTGCTTGCCTGGAAGATCTTGTAACCTATCAAACATGCACTGAACCTTAGTTCCTCATTGGTGATGGTGTTCACCTTGAGTCCTTTATTATCCCACATGGCTTTGGTGAGTTTTTCAACTTCTGGCCTAGAGGGATGCTTGTGTGCCTTAGGTTTGTCGGTTATGGGGTAACCTGTTACAACATGCAACACATCCTTTGTGATCTGCTTAGGTTCATCCAACCATAACTTCTAGTCATGCATTCTGCTCAAAACTAACCTAATCTAGTCGGTTTTGAAAACCCTTAGGAAATACAGGGCATTTGTTATCCCTTTTACCTCTAAGTGTTTGTTCTCTTCCTTTAGGTTCCCTTGTGCATCACACAACTTCTTGTAAGCTTGATCCATCTCTAGATCATCAATCTCAGCGATCTTGCAGTGAATATAAGACCTTATGTCTTCTATAAGCAAAACCCTAGGTGGAATTTTTGAAAATGCACCAGAATCATCGGGTTGCGATGCAATCTCTGGGCATATTTTGTACTTTGGTTCCACACAAGTGCTATTCTTTATCAACTTAACCACACTCTTCTTGTCATTCTTAATCTTTACAGTTCTTGAAGTGGTTGCCATCGTATTTAAAATTTAGGGCTTTCTTGAAAATAACAACAGAGTTCTTCGGTGCACTCGATACTTGCTTCAATCCATGAAACTTGTGAATGATCTATTTGGAGTACACTGGATCGAGTCGAGGTCACTCTGCTGAATGCTCTCTTATCGCTCTATTTTTTCTCTGTTGTTTCTCTTCAAATTGCGTGTGCAGAATGAAATGCTCCCGTCAAGTATTTATATACTTTTTCCCTAAGTCTGTCATAAATGCTCAATGACTCATCGGGTCATGAAGACGGAGTTTGTCAGGAAGGCTCTCAGATAACATCTTTGGTGTTGACAGGTTGCTCGAGATGGTTGTTAAGATTTTTTCTTTCACCAACGGATATCGGTGTTGTATCAAGACAACTTTGTAACTTTGCTTCCTTACCGACGGGTTTCGGGTTACATTAGCAACTTAGCCATTTTATGTGTTGACCGACAATTCTCAGTAAATGTAGAAAGTTCATCCTTAGTGTTCACTGATGATTTTCGGTATGTGTTTAACGACAGGGTTGACTTCTTATAATTGTAACAAGTGACATAATATGCATCTTTATTCATGCCGATTTTGACAATGTATCAATTAGTATAATGGAACTGATGCAAAATATGACTTGGTGTAGTTTAGTTCCATACTTACTTGTGAACAGCTTAAGTGGGGGTGGTGATGTCACCGGATCCATTAGATGGGGTGTCAACATTTGCATTTCTTGGTCTAGCTTCATCATTGCTTGAAGCTTTTCTCCACATTTTGTCTCTAGCCCTCTAGATATCTTCAATGGTGTTCCCATTGGGATATATGCTTGTCTCTGTCATTCAGTCTCTGCAGTCTTTCTTGAGATGAACAACTTTGTGACAGTGTAAGCCTGCCATTCTAGGGTTTTTCCTCTAGACCTTTTGGTCCATGTTCTTATGTAGTTTGTAGCAATGTGACCATATCTACCACATGCTGTACAATTTGTCCAAGTACTATAGTCCCATACATACTGATTACCAATTGTCTTTGGTTGATAGGGAGTTTCTTGACCTTTAGGCTTCCATACTTGTTTTTTCTTTTTCCATCATTCAAGACTTGTGTGACCATTCATTTTGCATGTAGGACAATATTTGTCCATGTAGGTTTCCTTCTTTGGTTGATCCATCTTAGACTTACATTCATATGCTTTATGTCCTTTCTTTTTACATTTATAACAAAATCTTATGAATGAAGATGTAGATTTACAAATACCTTTCATTTTACCTCTACATACATTTGATGTGTGGCCTTGCTTTCCACAGTGTTTGCATGTAAGCTTTCTTGGTCTTAGATTTTTATTGACATTCTTTGGATTGGCTTGATTTGATGATTCTCCATTTTTTATAAAGCCTAGACCGTTGTTGTTGTTAACTCTTCATTTTACTTCAAGAAAATCATCCATTCTTTTATTTCTTTCTTCATCCTTTCTAATAATTTCATTATACTATTGCTGAACTCTAACCTCATGCTTTAGTTTTTCATTCTCTTCTCTTAGTTCACTAATAGCCTGTACTCTTTCAATGAGTTCTATATTCATTCTATTTGCTTCTTGACTCATAAGAATAATCTGATTTTTATTCTCATGGTGATGTTCAACATGTCTTTGAATTTCTAACTCCTTTTCTTGTAGTTTCTCCATAATCTTCCTCCTGTCATCAATAGCTAGTGTTATTTCTATTTCAACCTATCTAACAGAACTCATCACATCAATCATTGTTACCATCTGGGTCTCTTGACCGATTTACAACATCTTTATTTTCTCTGTCAGATGTTGATTGATCTCCTTTAGATTTGTGATGTTCTCTTCTGATGTTTCTGATGCTTTGCTTGTATTTGATCCTGAAGACTCAAAGAAATCTGGAATCTCTTCTTGATAATATTTTTTATTGCTCTGAGTTGCCATACCTTTTCTCTCATCCAAAAAATCTCTCAGCTTGATTCTCGCTTCTTTATATTGTTCATAGAACAAATGAATTTCAAGCTTTTTATTCTCAATATTTCTATCAAGTTTGTACTTCCCCATTGTATGATATTTTCTCTTAAGCCTTTAATCTTTCCAAGAAGAGACTTAGCTCTTATGCCATTTGTTGGGATTAATGGGAAGTAGTACTGAGAGGGGAGGGGTCAATCAGTACCTCTAAAATTTTTAACACTTTTCACCTTTCATCATTAGTAAACAATCTTTCTTGTATTATCGACCATATCTGATGTTATTTCTTATGCATGTAGTATTAATTCATAATCTTAATTGTATGTAATCATTCATAGAAACATTCATAAAAATAATAGACACATAACACAAGATATGATATCGCAGAAAACTCCTATTAGGAAGAAAAAAATTGTAGTGGGGATGGCACCCACAAAACTTCACTATCTACAAAATAGAAGGGAGTCGATAAAGGCTTAAAATTTATCACTTCTTATGATCTACCCTGTTAGGAGTATTAATGTGGAGACCTGTTAAGATCTACTCTATTAAGAGCTTTAGCAACACCAATGAAGTGTGCACTTGGTTAAGAGATTTATAATAGGAATGTTAAGTCCACCTTCCTTGAAAGGATTTCTTAAGTGTACTGCACTTGTTAGACTGAGTACAATATGTTTGACCTAACTGTATGAAATCTATAATTTCTGATCACAGATCCATTAAAGGTCACAGTATATGAATATCACCTATAGTGATTAATTAATACCTTTTCCTACTCGTCGGTAGCCTATGTTCTTGTTCTTGAAACTGAATTGATCCTTTTCTGTCCTTCTACATGAATTATCTTATATGATCCTTAGATGCTCTCAGTGGCTACAATCATCATTGAACAACATGTTCACAATTGATTGAGCATCAATTTATACAAGTATTTGACCTATTCTAGAATCATGCATTACAATGTTAACTCTAGATCCAAGGTATACAACTTGACCTTGATCCTTTAGTTTGCATGTTTTAAAATACTTAAACTGATTAATACAATAATAATTACATTGCTTCCTCCACACATAATGGATTTAAAACAAATCAAGAAGCTAAATATACAACTTCAATGATTTCTTTGATGTGGAAAGTCAGGTCCACTTTTTGCGGGATGTAACAGACTGTCAGTTCTTGATCGTCAGGTTGAATTGAAAGTCTATCAGTGTTCCTTCATTGAACTGATTGTTGGGTTCCCTTCATCTGTCGGGTTCCACTCTTTGTTGTTTCATCAGGTTGCACTATTGGTTACTTGTCGGGTTCCTTTGACCTTTTTGTCATTGGGTAACGCTGAATAGTGTTTGTCAAGATGCTTTATACCTGGTAGTATCAGGTAACAGTGGCGTCAGGTAGTGTTGTGCCTTGTCTGTTGGTGTAGTATAAACTGATGGTGTGTATCATGTTTTTCCTTGTATATACTAATGGAAAAATATAATATCTTCAGTAACAAGTTGTGGAATATCCATTAATATGGAATTCAAAATCCAATTTAATGAAAGAATTGAAACTAATTTATTCAACAGAAAGATAAGCTATTCTATTTTCCATCAGGGAAACCTATCTTACGCTTGTAGTCAAATAAAATGTTAATCTAAATCACCCAAAAAAATTGAAATCTAAGTTCCACAATACATTCTTTGTCCAATCATTGTTCTTGACCATGAAATTATCTTCTACAATAATAAATGTATAATTAAAGGTAGTTCTAGTTTAACAACTGGAAAATCTAATTACACATAACGACATTTAACTGATCTAACAACTATAGTTTAATTAAACACGAAATATCTCAATTCCTACATATGCCAAAAATACATGAAACCATTCATTTACTTTATTGATAAGTTGGAAATGAAAAAATAGAAAACAATTCAAGATCACCTCCCTTCAATTGAGTCGGCCCTGCTCTTCCTCTGGTGGGATCTTTATACAACGATTTGGATCAACTCAAAATTTGCATTAAATTGGCCCTTGTAAGGACTAACAAAAAGGTTTGTTTTACACTAAGAAAATACTTCTAGAATGACTGATATCATAAAGACTCTACTTGTGACTAGCTACAAAGGCATATATACATATCCTCTTATTCAAATTTGGAACTACAACATTAACCACCTAGAAGGGTAACAAATGAAGAAGAGAACTAAATAGAACTGAGTGTTCTATGAACAAAAAAGTAAAATAAAGTTTTAGTGGAATTAAAAATTTTCCATGTGTAAAAATAGTTGACAGGACAACAGATGATCTTCCAGAATGGAGGCATCAGGATCTCCAAGTGGGAGTTAACTCAAATGATAATGTCCATCATGCATAACATCTTTCCAAAATCTGAAACAAACACATGAATTCCATGCAAAAATATAGGAGTCAAATTAATAGATAAACGATCATTGTTTATTAATTTAAAATTCAAAAACATGCATTCATTACAATATATCGATCTAAGTATAATTCATAATTAACCTAGTAAAATAAAAACAAAAGAGATAAATAAGTGTAACATAAGAAATTGGATGAACCCTCAAGTGGGTTAGGCTAGGAAGGTTCACCCTAAATCTAATGATGTTAAGGGGGAAATGTTTAGACATCCTATGTTACATTAGGAATACCTCCAAACACTTCACTTTCAAACCCAAATCAGATTAGCAAAGCCTAAATGAGATGAAGGGATGCTAATGCTAGATATAGACTTGAAAATGGAGTTTGAAGATGAATTCCTTTATTGTTAAGATATGTATGATATCCAAGATTATGAAAGGAATGCAAACTATGATAAATGAAATGATTACTAACTGAGTATGATATCATATATGATGTATAAAAGGAAATTCAAGATGAAAGGAAGAGGAATGAACTCACCTTGAAAGTTAGGAGAGGAGGAACAAACTTCAAATCTAGAAATGACTGTCAAAAAATTGGCGCAACCAAAAACTATTTTGGATATGGAACTCTATGACCTGTGTTTTCTAACTGTGAAATTTGCAGATCCAAAGGAAAGTGCCGACCTAAGTCGGCTTTATCCAAGAAACTTTTACTTTTCATGGAGGTAGAAAAGTGGGTGGAATCTTTAGCAAACCAATCACAGATCCTACAACTCTAAAATTTTGGACCCAAAACTTTAAAAAATTGTTCTTGCACACAAGAAAAAGGGAAATAGGTTGATGGAAAGGGGCCTTCCTTGGTCAAGCTCCCATATAGGAATCAACCTTGAAATGAAATAAGGAAATTTCATAAACAAGATAAATGTAAGATTTACCTTGCATGGAAAACCCTCATGGATGGATGTAGAAATCAGTCAACTCCACAAGGATTCTTGTATCCTTGGAAGATGTTGTGGAATCAAGGATGCCTCAAAAAATGCAATGGATCTACAGTTGCCAATCCTTTATCATCAATAAATGTATGCTTGAAATCATGGACAGAGAAGAGGAATGGATCTTCTTGCTTGCTTGAGAATTCCTCCACTAGGTGACCATGGGAGAGAAACTTGCATCAAGGAGAGAATATTTCCTTTGAATGAATGGAAGAAGACTTGGAGACTTGGAGATCTTCAATGGATGCCTACCTTCAAATATTGAATCCACCACCTTAATTGCACAACTTGAATGCTTGATTGCTTTATCTTGAATTTGAAATCATGTAGGTATGTCTTCAATTGTATTGTGATGTCAAAATGAGAGGAGAAGACCCCCTTTTATACTCATTTTGGGATTCAAAATTGTTAGGACAACCATACTAAGATCGAGGAATAAAACACCTCTGCATTGAGCCTGAATCCCAATTAAACACAACCCCCAAGGACAATGTCAACTTGGGTTGGCCTTGTATAGGACAAGGTTGACTTAGGTCAGCCGAGGTCTGAAGAGGTTAATCTCAAGGTAATTCTGGGACTCAGGCAATGCACAAAGTCTCGGGGAAAGAACATGAAAGATGCAGGAAATCAAGCATAAAGTCCTTTAGATCTATGAATCACTTAAATGGGGTCTAGTAGGTCCTAAAATACATCCAATTGATGGGTGCTAAATTTTTAGGATGGTATAATAAGTATTCAGTTTATCGCCCAAGTATATTAATTAACAAGATATAAGCAGTTTTAAGAGAAAAATTAAACTATTAAAAATATAATTTAGGATGCCCATCAATATTGAGATTTTGAATGTTGTTGATGTGGAGCCAAATAATGTCATGTTCACTTGGAACTATAAGAGAAGTGGAGTGGATGCAATCTTTGAGAGGCTAGACAGATTCCTGGTATCCTGCTATTGGGTGGGAGATAGATGGAATACTATTTTTAAAATATTAGACTAGAGAGGATCAGAAAAAATGACAATCAAAATATCTGTGAATGATTCTAGGGCCTCAAAAGGCCTTATTTTTAAGTTTCAACTCATGTGGTTGCGAGATCCCTCTCTTCAGGTTTTGGTCACAGATTGGTGATTTGAGGGGTAGCCTTCTTATGGCACGACTATGTATTCTTTTGTTAAAAAATTTCAATATGTGAAGTACAAACTCAAGAGATAGAATAGGAAACTTTTTGGGAATCTGCACTATAAAAAACATGCATCTCATACTCGATTGGATTCTATTACTCGCTTGATCATAGACTAGGGACTTACTTTGGAGTTGAGTCAAAAGGAGGACATGACTGTCAAGGAAATGGAGGAATGGGAGCTTCAGGAGGAGATATTTTGGAAACAAAAGTCTAGAATTGAATGGATACATGAAGGAGATAGAAACACTGCTTTTTTCATAACTCTATAAAGGAAAGGAGAATAGGTAATATCATTTAATCCTTAGTATCTTCAAGGGGGGGGGGGGGGGTAGCTCTCCTCTTTGAGGGACATTTATTTGGAAGCCCAATAGTATTTCTCTTCTCTGTTTAAGGAAGATTCTCTTCATACTAGGGAAGAAGAAAAATCTATTTTGGAGTGCATTCCCCCTCTTGTCTCTAGGGAAATGAATGAGGCTCTAATTCAACCCATTTAACTGTAGGAATTGGAGAGTACCATCTTTCACATCAAAAATGGAAAATCCCCTAGCCTAGATTGCTTCCCAGTTAAATTTTACCAGGATTTTTGGGAGGTTATAAAATGGGACTTTGTAGAGGTGATTTAGGAATTGCGTAATAATAATAAAATGTTAAAATCCATGAATTTTACATTTTTGGCCCTTATTCCTAAGAAAGAAAATGTGAATAGACTTGATCAATTCTGACCAATTGCTCTTTGCAATGTGATTTATAATATTATCACAAAACTTATTGTTGAGAGGTTCAAGCTATGTCTTAAAACTATTACCTGTAATGAGCAGGGCAACTTTGTTGTTGGAAGAAAAAATCTAGATGGGATTGTGATTTCTACTAGACTCATTCATTCCATGCCCACTTCTAAAGAGAAATCCATTTTTATCAAATTAGACATGGAAAAGGAATATGATAAAGTCAAGTGGGATTTTTTTATAGAAATTACTTAGGGCCTTTGGATTTAGTAGTGAATGGGTTATCTAGCTAATGAGTCGTGTTTCCTTTTCCTCCTTCTTCGTCTTGGTTAATGGGGAACTTTCTGATCTTTTCAATGCCTCTAGGGGTCTTCGATAGGGAGACCTGTTATCTCCTTATTTGTTTATCATCATGGTTAAGCAGAGCCTTAAGGCTCCCCAAACCATCAATGGTGTCACAAATTACAACCTCCCATTGATCCACATACAACTGCCACAAACCAACAGTCCTACTCACTAGATAAAATGATCTAAACCGCCAATGAAAGGTGGTGAAAGCACCCATAAGCTCCAAGCCACTACGAAAAGTTGCAACACCACCATCAATACAAGGAAGAAAGGTCTCATTAGCAAGTTGCCATAACACCTCCTCGGGAGCATAAATAATCCCATCAACAAGGCCATAGTTAGTTGCACCTCCAACCACCATAAAAGAAAACCCAAAATGCGACATCCTATCCCAATGGAAGGATTATAATCGCATATCACTCTCATCAACAAATGGAAGAAAAACCCCATTTATCAGCTTCCAAAAAACTTCCTCAACACTACAAAACACAAGATGGACATCCCACACACATTGGGTACCCAACATCCATTCCTCAACATCATAGCCCACTACACCTCTAGTCACAACAAAAGCTATAGAAAAATGCAACGCCCAACCCCATTGCAAGGAGCAAGATCTTATACTTCTCTCATCAACAACAAGGAAAATGACCCTGTTAGCTGGCTACAAAACTACTTCCTCATCACCAGTCTTCATGAAAAGGACATCCAAGGTTCTTGGGACACCCAACAACACTCCCTCAATCTCCATTTTCTCTTCTTTAGGCATAGTCACAAGGTTGACCATACCATGTGCCTTACTCATTCTACATAATGCAGGAGAGCCATCACTACTCTACACCCAGAATAGAGTAGTCCAAAGAAAGACCACACAAATTCCAAAGTTGTAGCAGCGACCAGTACAACACACAGGCACCACCCCAACAACTAACTTGAACATGGCAACCTCCCAACACCTAACACCCGAAAGCATAGTGTTAACCGTGTTTGGCATACCATCCTACACTAATTGTTTCCAACAAGGATCAAAACAAGTTAGATTAAAGCTTATTTAGAATAATTGAATGAAAAATTAAATATAAATTATCACCATCCTTTGGTTTTTAAAATTTTTAATGTTGATTAGATAAAAACATCACATAAAATCGCATCCAACTAATATACAAATATATTGTTACTTATCAAGAATATTTTTTTTCCATGTGTTTCCATTGTCTAAAAAATGTGTTTTCCATTCTATAAATAAATATGTTTCCACACTCTATGTTTTCCATTCTATAAATAAATATGTTTCCACAAAAGGCAAGGCAAATTTTGACTCTATTTTCACCTAATAATTTTGCACTGCCGTATGAAATTAAGCTTTTACGTGGATCTATCACTTTATTTATTATCACAATCTTACGTGGTACTTTTCTATCCATTCCTTAATTGATTAATAATAGATGTACCTATCAATAATAATAGATGTACCTATCAATAATCGTAAGTTATAAATTTTATGGCAAATTCAATGCTGAAAATACTTATTCAACAAAGATTTTACTAGATTGAGATCCAAATGTCATCTTTTTAAATCAAAGGCTAAAAATGTATATAGTGGATTGCAGCTGCATAATTAAAGTGTGTATATAGGCACTAAATACATTTTGAAGAAAGTATACAATTATAATTGAATAAAACATAACAAATAAAAAGTATTGGTTGTTTCTAGAAACATGAAGTTATACATATTATGCATTTCGTAAACAATTTATGAGGAAGTAATAATTGTCAAAGGTTGTTTATATTATTATAAACTATAGAGTTATATCAATCTATTTGTACGCACTTCTCTTATAAAGTCTTTTTTAATTTTATCAATAATTATAATGGGTAACATAAAATCTTTTTATATGGTCTTATTATAATTAGAGTGTGTATATTCTAATTATAAATTTTTTAATATATTTCCTGTTTTTTAAAATAAAAAATAAAAAATCTTTTTATATATTTGTATATTTTTATCTTCATAAGACATTTATACATTATAGATACATTGGCCATGTTTCACAAGTAATTTCTCCAATCTAATTAGTTTGTCCTATAAATTCATCAAATAGAATGAGATTTGTTTATATGCCACACATAATTTTACAAGATACATATATTAACATGTCTAGACATTCATAGAGACATACTTAGTGTTAGGACTTGACAACTCAATGACGTATGCATAATACAGTTAAAATATGATAACTTAAAAAAAAAATGTATGAAAGTTTAAATCTAGAGCTAGTGTTTCCATGGAAAAAGGGCAAGCAATATTACATAAACAATAGGTACAAAATCCATTGAATATTTTATTCAAACGCCTTTACTGCCATATAAGCTATATATATACAAATATTCCAATCAAGGTTCATAACCATCACAATCTATGAGGTAGAAAAAGGAAACAAATTAACAAGTTCTTGTTAAATAGTTGATCTATGATCATCTAAATTTATTGGCATTTTGGAGAGTCCTAACAAAATTATGTAGCCCTTCAACAATTTAGAGTTATGCTTGAAGTTTTGGCATGGCTCTTTCTAGCTCATAATTAGTTCTTAAATGAATTTGAAGGATAGTGGATAGGTTGGCAAGTTTGAGAGAAAAATTAGGGGAAAATTTCCAAGTCTCAATTTTAAGGGGATAGCTAGTGCAAGAGACAACTACCATGTGGTGAAACATCCAACCCAATTTGAGGATCACTTATTTGTAAATATAAGGATATTGAGAAATGTAGAGGTAACTAAAAGAATACTTGTCCATGACCAAACTTGTGTAAAGAGAGTTGGAAGTGAAGAGAATGTAAGAGTTGATGGAGAGCTCTACAAGAGCCAAGGATTACCTACAAGTAAAGTAGCCTTCCATCAAAGAGAGAAGCAATATAGATGTTGCAATGGAAAATAACTAATTAGATGCATACAAAATGACACATTATATGCAACATGTACAATGTGATTAACCCATGCACATGTGTTTCTACAAGGGCGAGACCTTTAACCAATGTGTTTTAGAAAAAGTGTCTTAATCCTATGTTATGAGCTACATATATGAAATGACTTAAGGAAAAAAACAATTTCACTACGTAAACTTAAGTATTCTAATGTGAAACTAGTTAGGTAATATATCCCATTCATATTGAATCCCTTTAAGTGCACCTTTAGGAGAATGACACAATATGCAAAGACGTGACGACAAATCCCAGTGATAAGGTCATGTTAGGTACCATGTACAAATAAATATCTCACAAATAAAGTAAAGGAGATAAATTCACATGGAAAAACCTCCCTCTAAAAGAGAGAAACCACAAATGAAAAAGAGGAAGTAAGGAATCAACACATGACCTCTAAGGATTTCTTTTTTCATTAATGTGCAATAGATATTTCCCATAGAGGAGAGAAGAAGAGAGATTGTGCAACCCAACCCCCCACAATCTATAATCTCTTATAGTGATGAAAGATATTCATTAAAGGATGATGATGAAGATACAAAAATACCTTAGGGAATATTCCTCCATTCACATGACCTTTTTTGGTGTTTTAAAATGTTTTATGCTTTATAAGCTACCAATATACCTTTAGATGGATTTTGAAGAGTGGTTAACTCCAAATATATGAAGATATAAGGTAACTGGATCAACTATAGGGACAAGACTGCCCTCTGCACTTTTGGTTCTACAAGACCAAGGAGGGTACACCTAATCCAGCTCAATATACAACACTTCACAACTTTCTATGGATTTAAACAACAGAAACTGGTAAGAACATACTAAATAATAACCACTCATTCATTGACTCTCCATTACCATGAAGAACATACAACCCACAACCAAAATACTCAAAAGGATTCTAAGATGGTTTTGATTTAAAATTTATAGAATATAGACAAACCCAATCAAACATGTATCACTATAGAAGGTACTAACTCCTGATCAATGCTTTATCCATTGGGCAATATCTCTAGTGCAGATCCAGAATACATAAACCAGCTATTGTCAAAGATTCAAAGCCATAGATACAACTAACCCATACCAAACACTTATAAAATCCTTGTGCAGACCAAATGAACCTATGTCTTATCCAGAGCAATATTTAATTTGATCCTAGATCAAAACTAAGGAATAACAATATACACATAGATAAACTCTATGCAATGAATCATAAAATTTACAACTCAAGAAATAGGTACAAATGAGAGATTTGAATCTAGAATATCTGTATTAAGTATGAAGAATCATGTTCTTGTATGAATCTGATTCAAAACATATACCACTTCAATAAATGCAGAAGAACATAAACTTTATATTCTATATTGACACAGTCTAGATCCAAATATGCTATATTCCTTACTAGAAACAAGTATGCAACTCAATGCTTTTCTATACTTTCAAAATTTCCATCTCTTTCTAAATGATCTTGGAAATCCTTTTATAGAAAAAGGATTACAACAAGCCTCAGATCATTTAGGTCAAGATCCAACAACCAAAACCCTAATAATTCACATGATAGACAAAATATGCAACAAAACCAACAACTGAGTTATTACAAGATAATATCTCATTGGGCCACATGGCCTTTGTAATAACTACATAATTTTTCTATTGGCCAAATAACCTTTGTCTTTATTCTTTTCTACACAAAATCTTATTTTTAGCCACCAATTACCTCGAGATGTTGGAGAACAATCCTTTAGGGTTATAAACATTCTTGTAAATATGATAAGAAACCTCAAAATATCACTTATCAGCATAAATGCACTCTAAGTCATCAAATTTCTATCCAAACAACATCCTACAACTGGATAAATGCAACCCAAATGATCATATTCATCTATCTACTCTCCTGTAGCATGAAACACAGATCCACCGCCTCAAAACCCTCTAGAAAATATTTAAAAATTCAACTATCTATTACAACGGTCAACCCTAGCATGAAAAATACCATCGACGACCCATATTGAACTTTAAATCAAACTTTAAAACACAATCATCGATCATCTTTTAAAGCACCCGTGAGCTCTAGTAAATAAAACACATCGACAACTCCTCAAACATCCATGTGGCACAACATCATTTGCCAGGAAATTATTTATCTTTCTTTACCTGCGCTGACTGACCTGGATAGATGTCACTCAGGCATGATCTCATGAAAAATATCCACTGTGCAAGTTTTGATCCAAGCAATACACCCACCGTTAGATTGAAATAGATCTTCTTTACCTTTATCGTCCTTTGAAAACCTGGAATCACGATCTGATCTACTACATGTCAAAATGGCGTGATTCCATGATGAATATCTTTCATTTATCTTTGCATCAAGGCATCACGCCATCTGTTGGATTCAAATAGATCTGATATACCTTTAACTTAACTGCAACCCTGATGAGGCTGGACATGCAACACGTAGGCGTGTTTCCTTGAAGACTAAACATCGAGAAATTTTGTATCAAGGCATTATGCCTACCATCTGATTTGATCTAATCTGTCTGATCTTTACTTTACCTTCAGCTCCAGGTAGGACCCACCATGTGCTACATGGCAACCAAGCGTGAACCTGCGATGAATAAACAACAGTCATCTTCGCATAGTGGTATCACACCAGTTGTTAGATCAAACTTAATCTGAATTCCCATAATGTTCCCTTAGATTTTACACTAGTCCCACCACTTTCCACGTGTCGCACAGATGTGTTTTAATGAAGGATATCCACCTTACAAGTTTTGATCAAGGGATCGCGCCAACCATTGGATGAATTTAGATCTCTCCTGACTTTAACCTATCATTGGCTTAGAAAGAGAGGGCCCCATGATCTGAATATTGACACTTGTCACTTAGGCATGAACCCTTGATGAGTAAACTGGATGCATCTTGTGATCAAGGCATTATGCCTGCCGTTGGATCAAAAATAACTTGCCCGTAATCTATAAAGCATGAAACACTTTGAGGAATTTAGACTTAGGAAAAATTAATGTATAGGCCCCGCTATAACTTAGAAGACATAGAAGAAAAATGCCCCACACACGAAAACATTAGACACATGGGAAATGAACTTAAGTGGCTCCCAAAAAAGGTAATGTCATTTTACAAAGAATATAGGAGACTTAAGGTATTTGAGAAAAAGTGAACCAGGGGTTTAATAAAATGACAAATTTGGGATTAAGAACCAAACTTAAACATTTCTAAAACATGAGCAGGACTCAAAACCATTGGAAATTTTTTACAGTCCTAACATTGGCTTTGATTGGGTATGTATGTCTCTTGGAGGCATAACAAGATTCCAGAATCTTAGGGTTAAGAAAACCACCTACAGAAAATAAACTACCCTATATAAGAAAAAAAAACTACAGAAAGGAACACTACAAAAAATATTTACAACCTACTACTGAGTAGAGTCAGATCATCTCTGCCTCTTTATTTCCCTGAATTGAAGGAGTCAAACCAGGCTTGATGGCCCTCTACCATCAACAAACTTAATCTTCAGCTTGCCTCTGTCATAAACAAATTTTTTTCTCTCTGCTTTAAAAACAAGCTGAGAATGTCCCTTTCATCTGCCTGATCAGATTTACTGACACTTTCCATTAGTTCACTAAACAAAATATTATCCACATACTCACCATTTGAGCCCATTTGGAAATCAGGCAAACTTTGAAAATGAAGACCATGTGGCATATGCATGTTGCATTCATTAGGTAAAAGGATATTAGACCAAATGCAATATTGATCAATATCAAACCCAATGCCATATTTTATACAATCACAAACTAGCTAAGAAAGATATGCATGCTTTGCCATATAGCTGGTATCATTTTCCTGAATTCTATCACTAGTTTGCATATCCATATCAGAGCTCCCTAAATAACTCACTTGTACATTATAAACCATATGTAAACTATCTTCAAATGTGTAGGTGGGAGAACACTCACACACAAACTCATCATGTACTTGCATTCTTTGAGTAACAGAAAGACCATCATACAATGGTTCAATGAATGATTTAGAATCTGAAAAAAATTCATAATCCATATAATTATCCTAATCAGTACTCAACATCATATTAGGAACCTCTTCTTCCTTTGAATCTAGAAATGCACTGATCCTTTCATCATCTGATATATCATATTCAATCTTAATGTAGCCTAGTGATACCAAAGAACAAGGGGAATAAATAACACATATGTCAAAATCTTGACCATCTAATATAAACTCTTTGTCAAAATCAATGCGTGTTGGGTGTAAGAATTCAGATCTATCCCTCCTCGAATATCTTAGATATTCACAAGTCAGGAACTCAAAAATTTGTTCACTATGAAGTGAACCATTATCATCACTTATACCCACCTCTAATATGTAGTCACAAGCATCATCTCCATTTATCCAATCACTATCTTCTTGCTGATGACACATATCCTCTACCTCATACTGAGAAGGAGCATCACTTTTATGATTACAAGAGAAAGAATCTATAGTAGACACATCTCTATCATATTGGTTTTCATCATTCTCAATATCAACATTACTAGGCACAACCTCAAATTCAGGATCTTCAATATTCTTTATCCATTTTATGGTATGCTTAATACATGTTTCCTTCAAGGAAGCTAACCAATCAGGAAAACAAATTTGCAAATTTTTTTTTACCCAAACTACCTTCTGAGGACAGAAAGGAATATGAAAATCCCTTCTTATAGAAGAAAACCTCTTATAAAAAAGAAGTGCAGATTCTCTCACCATTCTTTTCATTCTTCTTTGTAGTAACAAAATGACCTATTCTTGGATCTTTTGTTCTAAAATTTTGCTTCTTCAAGAACTTCCTCAAGATCTAGATCTGGAAAAGGTACTCCAGATCTAGACATAGCAAAAAAATCCCTATCTTCTATGTCCCCCATTTTTTAACTAGTACATACGTCTACTTGATTTTACAACTGAAACTCTAAACCATGAAGTATGCAAACCTCTATCCACACCTTTTTCCTTCTCTTAGTGCTTAAATAAATTAATAAGGAAACATTTTATAACCTTGAAAAATAAAATACCTGGATGTATTATAGTCGTTGCAAAAAATACTGATCTGAAGTCACCTTTCAAAAAATTTGGTAGAGTCACCACCTCTTTGCAGAGGAAAATTTTGAATCATCTGAGAAATCTTTCCCAACTCTAACCTTCTTCAAAACCAAAAAACTCACAATACACCCCTATAATAGGGTTTCATATATATTCCTCCTTTGACTATGCTCTTAGTCATAGGAGCCCAAACATATGCTTCATCATCATTGCAAGTCCACCTTTCTTTTTAGTATTTCTCTAAACTTGCACACTAGTACAATCAGAGAACTCAGAGTCACCACTCACCACTTGTGAGATAATATATCTTATATTTTTTAGGAACTTGGACTTCTTGGACAATATTGCAATGATAGACAAAACAAACCCTGACTCACTTTATAAGTAAGAGGAATGCTTCTTTGTAGCACATGACTCTATAACTTGGATGAGCTAACTCAACTGAATAATGATTTGACTTATTTATACTAGAGTTTCTAGGATGATCTTAACATTTTTTTTAAGAGCTATTCCCAAGTAGAGTCACCATTTTGTTGGTGTTCTAAAATGTTTTAAGCTTTACAAGCTACCAATATACCTTTAGATGGATTTCTAAGAGTGGTTAACTCCAAATATAGGAAGATCTAAGGTAATTGGACCAACTATAGGGACAAGATTTCCCTCAGCACTTTTGGTTTTGCAAGACCAAGGTAGGTAGATCTAATCCAGATCAATATACAATAGTTCACAACTCTCTCTGGATTTAAACAAAAGAGAATGGTAAGAAAGTACTAAATGATAACTACTCATTCATTGACTCTCCATTACCATGAAGAACATATAACCCACAACCAAAATACTCAAAAGGATTTTGAGATGGTTTTGATTTAAAATTTATAGAATATAGCCAAATCCAATCGAACATGTATCACTATAGAAGGTACTAACTCCAGATCGGTGCTTTATCCATTGGGAAATATCTCTAATGCAGATGCAGAATACAGAAACCAACTACTGTCAAAGATTCAAAGCCATAAATACAACTAACCTAGACCAAACACTTCTTATAAAATCCTTTTGTAGACCAAATGAACCTATGTCTTATCCATAGAAATAGTTAATTTGATCCTAGATCAAAAGTAAGGAATAACAACATACATATAGATAAACTCTATGCAATAAATCTAAAAATTCCCAACTTAAGAAATAGTTACAAAGGAGAGACTTGAATTTGGAATATCTATATTAAGTATGAAGAATCATGTTCCTGTATCAATGTGATTTAAAACATATACCACTTCAATAAATGAAAAAGAACATAAAATTCCTATTCTATACTGACACAGTGTAGATGCAAATCTGCTATATTTTAGACTGGAAACAAGGATGCAACTCAATGCTTTTCTATACTTCCTAACTTTTTAGCCCTTTCTAAATGATCTTGGAAATCCTTTTACAAAACAAGGAATGCAACAAGCCTCAAATCATTTAGGTCAAGAGACAACAACCAAAACCCTAATAATTCACATGAAAGACAAAATATGCAACAAAACCAACAACTGAGTTATTACAAGATAATATCTTATTGGACCACATGGCCTTTGTAATAACTATAAAATTGTTATTTTGGCCAAGTAACCTTTGTCTTTATTCTTTTCTGCACAAAATCTAACTTGTAACCACCAATAACCTCATGATGTTTGAGAAAATTCCTTTAGGGTTATAAAAAGTCTTGCAAATCTAATCAAAAACCTCAAATCAAAAACCTCAAAGTATCACTTCTCAGCATAAATGCACTTTGAGTCATCAAATTTCTATCCAAACAACATCTTACGACTAGATAAATGCAATACAAATGATCAGGTTCATCTATCTACTCTCCTGCAACATGAAACATAGAGCCACTGCCTCAAAACCCTCTAGAAACTATTTAAAAATTCAAATATCTATTACAATTGTCAGCCCTAGCATGGAAAATACCATCAACGACCCAGTTTGAACTTTATATCAAACTTTAAAACACAACCATCGCTGAACTTTTAAAACACTCACGAGCTCTAGTAAATGAAACACATCAACGACTCCTCAGACATCCATGATGTGGCACAACATCATTTTCCTGGAAATTATTTATCTTTCTTTACCTACGCTGAGTGACTAGGATAGATGTCACTCTGACGTGATCCCATGAAAACTATCTAGAGTGCAAGTTTTGATCTAGACATTATGCCCACTGTCAGATTGAAATAGATCTACTTTACCTTTATAATACTTTGAAAACCCAAAACTATGATCTAATCTGTTACATGTCAAAAGAGCATGATTCTGCGATGAATATCTTTCGTTCATCTCCGCATCAAGGCATCATGTCATCCATTGGATTCAAATAGATCTGATCTTCCTTTAACTTAATTACAACCCTGACAAGGCTAGACATGTGACATTTAGGCGTGTTTCCTTGAAGACTAAACATCAAGCCAATTTTGATCAAGGCATTAGGCCTACCGTCCGATTAGATCTGTTCTTTCTGATCTTTACTTTATCTTCAGCTCCGGATAGGACCCACCATGTGCTACATGGAAACTAGGCGTGAACCCGCAAAGAATAAACAATAGTCTCTTCCAATAGCGGTATCACATCGTCTGTTAGATCAAAATTAATCTAACATCCTATAATGTTCCCTTGGATTTTACAATGGTCCCACCACTTTCTACGTTTCGCACATGCGCGTTTCCGTGAAGGATATCCACCTTGGAAGTTTTGATCATGGGATCACACAAAAGCTTGGATGACTTTAGATCTGTCTTGAATTTAACCTATCATTGGCTTGGAAAGAGAGGGCCCCATGATCTGAAGATTGACACTTGTCGCTTAGGCATGAACCCCTGATGAGTAAACTAGCCGCATCTTGCGATCAAGGCATTACACCTGTCGTTGGATTAAAAACAACTTTCCTAGAATCTACAAAGCATGAAACACTTAGAGGAGTTTAGACTTAGGATAAATTAATGTATAGGCCCCACTAGGACTTAGGATATATAGAATAAAAAGTTCCCATGCACGAAAATATTAGACACACAGGAAAATAACTTAAGTGGATCCTGAAAAGGGTAAAGCCATTTTACAAAGAACATAGGAGACTTAGGGTATTTGATAAAAAATGAACCAAGGGTTTGATAAAATGATAAATTGGGGCTTAAGAACCAGACTTGAACATTGCAAAAACATGAGCAGGACTGAGAACCATGGGAAATTTTTTACACTCCTAACAACCTCTAAGGATTATTTTTTCATCAATATACAATAGATATTCCTCACAAAGGAGATAATATGAAAGATTTTGAGCCTCCCACCCCCACCAAAACAATATAAATTCCCTTATAATGATGGTGGTTGATCAGAAAAGGATGATTTTAAAGATACAAGAATTTCATACAACATGTTCCACCCTTGGGAAGATACACAACCAAATATTTTGGAAGGATTCTTTCTCCTTCTATATAGGAATTTGAAGAAATAAATATTGTGATGTATGATGATGTCTTTGAACTCTAGTGAGGATTTTCCATGTTAAATCAAAGAATATCACAAATATCAAATTAGTTAAAATACTAATCAATGAATAGGCTTGATGATTTTGTGTTTTGTCTTTTCATATCATCTTTCATCATACTTTAGTTAATACTTTCATGTTTGGTATGCTACAGCTTAAATCACAACTTGACTCTTTCTACTACCTAAAGACACATATTCACAATAGGAAGAACTCACTTAGAATAAGTCAATAGGTGGTTTGATTATCTTGGATAGTTGGAGAACGTGGTTTACTTGAAGACTTCTTCAATGTTTGACTCACCACCTTCAACAATGACATTTGTTGATTCTATTATATTGATGCAAGTGGGTAGATATGAGCAATGCATGTTAAGTAGTTATAAGATGAGTTATCATACTGAAGAATATTTATGAGTTTGATTAGGACTTAAGAAAAGGTTAAAGTTTTTATGTCTTTTCCAACAAATACAATTATTTTAAATAGACACATGTGAGTTTATGAATTATTGAGTTAGATGACCTCATTTTATTTTTTAACTAAGATTGTTACTCCATGGGGCCCATTTGAGGTAACTGTAAGACCAAAAAAAGGCATTTTAGCATATATAGGTAACCACAAACCCTAAATAGTATGCTAAACCTATCTAATCTATCATGAAAGCTATTTTAAAAAGGGATTCATAAAAATAAGCATAAGCACTTAAAAACCCCCTTTAAAGGAAGCTCCCATGTCCTTCTTTCTTCTCCATAATGAGATTAATATTGCTCTTTGCACACACACAATTGCACAAATAAGCCAAGCTTTGCTAATGAGAGTACTAGAAGATTTATTGAGTTTTTCAAAATCTTGTGGTTAACCTTGAATGAGAGGAATAGTTCTCAATTTATAGAAAATGAGAGTCCTTTAGGTGAGATTGCACAAAATCTATGCATAAATGCAGATTTTGGTTGGTTAGATATTAGGAAGGATGATATGGGGGAGATCAAATAAGGAGATATTGAAAATATTCATGAAGCACCTTAATAGGGATGTGAATCCTCAATTAAGGGATATGATATTTAGGTAAGATTAGGAATCATTAAGCCATTTAATAATTCAATATTCTCAATATTCCTCACAATCTATAATTAGATTTATGAAATTATGAAAATATCATAAATTCAAATTAGCTAATTAATTAATAAAAATTAATTAATTATTGGAGACTTAGGGAAAAGGGAATAAATAAAGTTTATTTATTTATTCAATTAGGACCTAGGGATAAATTATGGGTTATTCATCCCAAGGGGGAAATTAGTGATTTATTGATCGAATTGAAGGTGTTGATGTCGAATCGAAATGATTTTGATAATGTTGATAAGGATTAGGGTTAATTTCAAGGGTTCCAGAATAGTTTAGGAAAATCACGATGCATCGATGATCTTTGACAATGCGCCCAGATAATGATGTTTGGAAATGTTTGAAAAGCGCCAGTGAACTTTGATGGCATCATAGGATTGAAATTGAAATGGGGAAACATCGATGAACTTTGACAATGTTCACGAAATAATGATCAGAAATAGTATTGACAAATATGAACAACACTATTGAATTGATATTGATAGTGATAACATCGATGATCTTTGACAATGTTATCAAATGGTTGATTGAAAGGATACGAAGCATCGATGATCTTGGACAATGCTCCTGAAATGATGACAAGATTGATTGAATTTGAAATAGGGTTTGATCAGTTTGAAATTGGGTTAATTAGGCATCGATGATCTTAGACAATACCCCGTAATGGTTTGAAAATGATTAGGAATAGAATAGGATATGTTTGAATTGATTTATGAAGGTTTGGAATGGTTTAGGATTGAATAGGATGAGTTTAGGATTGATTGAAATTGATTGATTTGATAAAGAGAGTAGAAATGTTAGTAATTGATGACATGGAAGAATGACACAATATCAGTGAATGATAAAGATCAAACACACAATATAGAAGACATGTTAAAAAGGGGGCATAAGCAATGAACCATTTTTAGGTGTCTATAGTAACATATCTAGAAGTTTTATTTATGCATATTAGCTAAAAATCTTTATCTCATTGTTTCATTTGAGGTAATTGTAGTGTATTATTTTAATTATTACATACATCATCATATGCAATACTATTTTCATTGGTCAAAATTGCTTAAATATTATTGTGGAATGATATAGTATATTTTTTTTTTTGTACTATTTAATTATTATTTTTTATCATTTCATGTTTATTTCTTTTTGTAATTTACCTTATTACAATGCTTTTTAAAGTAGAATAGTAAATAGTTAAATACAACCTATATTCCACAAAGAATTGCTCAATATTGGGTAGTTAGTCCCTAAGTATATAAGTTGTAGACGCCACTTTTTAACCTATCCTCTATGTCACATGTTGTAGCTTCTCAATGCCTACGATGTCACTTTTTATCCTATCCTCTACGTCACATGTTTGGTCTTTATCATTTGTTAAACTTGTGTCATTATTCCATTAATTAATAATGTTAATTATTTAATAAATCCCTAATTGTGTCCTTTCTTCTTATCATCTTTTGATCCTGATTGCTCTTTATCATTTGTTTGTTTTACTAGTGGTGCCATGCCATTAGTTCTCCTTAAAGGAAAAATCATCTAATTATTTTATCGCCTCTTATCCTAACATGTCTCCTTGGAATAAATAAATCATATTTATGTACTCCTTTTTCCTTATCGTCGCAACCAAATATGAGATATTTAATTACCTAATTTGCTAATTTGGAGGGAATTATTGAATGAAAGAATTTAATTTTTATTTCCCCTTTCTAATTCCATTTCCATATTTAATTTATAATTTTTCTCCACCTAACTCTTCCATCCTCTTTTTTTAACTCCCCTTCAGTCCACCTCACTCTTCCACCTTAATTTTGCTCCACTTGACTCTAATAACATTTTATTTTTATCTCCACTTGCAAATAGAACTTGCCTTTAGGCTCCACTTAACTGGACCTTACTTTTGATCTTGACCATTGATTTCCTTTTGATCTTGTCCATCCTTGTAACATTTGAAGTCCATAAATTGTGATCTCATTTCTCATTCTTTGAACCACAACCTTTCTAGTATCCTCTCTATCGTTTTGTTGAATCATCTTTATCTTTTCAAAAATTTTATTGTCTCCTCATTGAAAGACAATCACCCATTACCTAATATGGAAGCTATGTTACAGAGGGTAATAGAATTGAGTTATTTTCCATGATCCATGGATTATCAAGGTATAATAAGGTTAAAGTCAAGGAGTGTGAGCAATATAAGAATAATTTTACTACTCCTTTGGGAGTATATGTATATGTGAGAATGTCATTTGGACTGACAAATTCAAGTACTATATTTCAAAGAGCAATGGATGATGCATTTGTAGGGCTCATTGACATCATAATTGTGGTGTATCGATATGGTTTGATAGAATTATCTAAAAAAGAAGAAGATAATTGTATTTATTTGTAGAGACTTTTTGTCTAGAATTTTGGATTTATTTGAATCCTAAAAAGTGTACATTTGGTGTAACAAAAGGAAATTTACTTGGTCAAATTGTTTGAAAGGATGGAATAAGGATAGATCTCAAAAAAGTAGTTAATATTAGTATTAATAGGTCCAAGATTACTGAGAGGGAGGGGGGTGAATTAGTAATATATCAAATTAAAATGTTTATAAACCATGCATTAACTTACTTCAATATAAATTCATGCATGAATAAACAAACCAATGAAGATAAACAACCAAAACCATGCAACACAATAACACCAATATTTTTCTTGTGGAAACCCAACTAGGAAAAACAATGTGTGGGGATGTCACCAAAAAATAATTCTTCACTCTTCTGAAGTGTGCTTGGTTAAGAGCTTAGCCCTATTAGGAGATTATAAATGCTCAGCTAAGAGAAGACCTGTTAGGAACCACCCAGTCAAGGAATTCACCTCTAACACTATTAGGAGTAACCCTATTAAGAGATTTAAAACCCTAATCAAAGAGTCACCTAGTTAAATGATTTACAAATTAGACCTATTGGTGTCTACTCAGTTAAGGGATGTAACTTGATGAATTTCAAGTGAAAGTGATATGAGAAAATAGAACTCCTCCTCTGCTAGTATAGATCTAGTTCAAGCTCAATCTCTACTTCACATGGAGACTATCCAAACCCTATGATCTCACAACTGCATTCATGATCTTTCTCTTCCACACACTCTTCTCATAATACATCATTTTAAATATAAATACATTTAAAGCTCATTAGGCGGCCACCACCCAAAACATGACCTAATACATCATTAAATAAATTCCCACTCAATCCTTAAACCCTAAAAATGTTACCAATTTGTAATTATAATTTCAAGTCTAGGTCAGCCTTCAGATTCATCACACATTCTATTTGACAAATAAAATCCAAAACACAACACACTTTCCAATGTTCTTGCACAACTTCAAGAAGTTTGATCATAATGATCATTAAAATGATGACTCATCAATCCTCATCGATCTGTAACATCACTATGATCCCTAGAATGCATAATCCACTTACCATAAATGATACATCATCACCACTTGAGGATCTGACTAATTGTTGTAAGAACTTATTTTACTTTTCACTGAATGATTTTTTGTCCATTAAAACTTGGTCTTTTGGACACCTATTCATGATGTGGTTGCAACAACAAACCCATAACATAGTCAAGATAAAATATCCTGAACCACAACACATGAATCCAAACTTATTTGACACAATCATCAAATCATTCCTCCATGACTACATATTGTTCTTCCTGTTGACCTTTCAACCTTCAATCAATCATAAGTCACACTATATATATGATAAACCTGTATGATCATATATACATCATCTAGAGACATCACTTATTCTTCCATTACTATTGCACATGCCAAATATTACCATAGCTTTGGATCCAACCTCTTGAACATACATCAACATAACAGGCACATAGTCAACCAAAAAACACTAAGTTGACATCAATGACAACATCACAATTGATCAACCTATCATCAGATATGTATCAAAAATATACCATAACATACTCAACTTATCTCTGCATCATTTATGCCAACAATCTCCCTCTTTGGCATTGATGGAAATACCAACAATACCAAGAAAATATCTAGATACCAAAAATGCTCCCCCTTAGCTAACACATCTTTGTAGTTATCTGATCTTTGGTTCTCTCCTCCTTTGTCTATCATATTTTTTCTCTCCCTTTACTAATTCTTCTCCCCCTTTGAAATAAATTACAAAGGAACAATATGCCCAAGTCTACATCTGCTTTATCTCTTCATCTCTTTCCAACTTCTCCCCTTAAGGAGTAGTCCCTTGAACATCAATCCACAATGAAAGATATGGTAATAAATGCAATGAATTTATGAACTAACAACATATTAGTTCTATTTAGGTAGGGGTATTATCCCTAGCTTACCTCTAAGGTACTCAAAAGTATCCTTAGGTAGTGGATTTTTGAAGATATCTTCTATTTGCTCCTTTGCTGGTATATATTCAAAATTCACCTCTTCCTGCACTTTCTCTCTTAGAAAGTGATACTTAATTGCAATGTGCTTAGTCTTGGAATTCATTAATGGATTCTTGGAAATATTTATTGCACTTGTATTGTCACAAAATATAGTTACTAGATTAGTCACATTTTCTTTAATTCCTTCAAGAACTTTCTTCATCCATGTAGTTTGTGTATAATTTATAGCTACTGATACATAATTTTATTTTGCAATAGATTGAGAGATGCAATTTTGCTACTTTCTTGTCCAAGATACAAGCCTTTCACCTACAAACAATGCACCACTACTTGTGCTCTTTCCTGCCCAATCTGTATCAGTAAACACACTCAAAGAAAAATCACCATCATGAGAATACCACAAACCATAGTCAATTGTCCCTTTCAAATACCTGAATATCCTCTTGACTGCAACCATATGAGATTCCTTGGGATTTTATTGAAATATGGCCACTATACCAACTTCTTGAGCAATATTTGGTCTGCTATGAACAACCTACTACAACTTACTGATCATAGATCTATACAAAGTAGAATCTATTGCATTAGATTCATCATCCTTGGACAATTCACATCCTGTTACCATGGGGGTTCCAACTAGTTTGGAGTCATCCATACCAAAAGTCTTGAGTACTTATTTCACATATTTGGATTGACTGATATATATACCATTCTTAAATTGTGAAACCTGCAATCCAATAAAGAATTTGATCTCCCCAACCATTGACATTTCAAACTCCTTCATCTTTTTAGAAAATTCCAAACTCATCTCATCATTTCCTCCAAATATTATATCATCAACAAATACTTCATCGAGAAACAACTTATTTCTTTCAACTTTTAGGTACACATTACTATCATCACTTGTTCTATTAAAACCAATTTGAATAAGACAAGAATTCAACCTTCATACCATGCCCTTGGGGCTTGTTTAAGTACATATAGTTCCTTTTGTAGCTTATATACCATGTCCTTGTCCTTTGTAAATGAAAAACCATCAGGCTGTTCTTTGTATACCTCTTCTTCAATAATTCGAATCAAGAAAGCTGACTTGACATCCATTTGAAAAACTTGTAACTTCTTATAAGAAACATAAGCAAGTAGAATTCTTAACCCTTCCAATATTTCCACTAGAGAAAAAAGTCTATCCATAGTCTAGTCCCTCTTCTTGTGCATAGTCCTTACATACAAGCCTTTCCTTATGTCTGATCACATCTCCATCTTCATTTAATTTGTTCCTGCAAACCCATTTTGTACCAATCACATTTTTATCTGTAGGTCTAGGAACAAGTGTCCATGTATCATTATTCTCAATTTGATCAAGTTATTCCTCCATGGCTCTTATCCAATCTTCATCCTTGATTTCTTCCTTCACTGTCTTAGGCTCATACCTAGAAATCAAACAAGTACCTTCTCTAAAATTTCTTCTAGTTAGAACACATGCATTCTTATCAGCTATAATCTAATTAGTAGAGTGATTCATCTTCACATACCTAGGTATCATCAGTTCAGGTCTAGGAGCTTCTACTTCTGTAAGTTGAATCATTGCTTCCACATTGTCTTGTTTTGCTGGTTCACACACTTATGGTTCAATATACATAATCTCCTAATCATCCTCTATCACTTTCTTTCTTGAATCACTAGATTTCTCATGGTATTCGTCCACCTTTACTTTTGCACTCTCAATCATTTTGTCAGTTCTCTTATTGAAACACTTATATTCTTTTATTTTAGTAGAATAAACTAAGAAAATACCTTCATTAGTTTTTGGATCAAACTTTCCTATGAAATCATTCCTCTTATTGTAACAACTACTACCAAAGTATTTGAAATATTTAACATTAGGTGAGTAACCATACCATAGCTCATAAGGTGTCTTATCAGTTCCTTTCTTTCCTAGTGCATGGTTCAATGTGTAAACAACAATACTGATTTCTTCTCTCCAATACAGTTTTGGTACATCACCTTGAATGAAGATTATCCTTGCAGCATCCACTATAGTTCTATTCTTTCTCTCTTCAACACCATTTTTTTCTGGAGTCCTCAGTGCATAAATTTGTCTCCTGATTCCATTATCTTCACAATACTTAACAAATTCTGCAAAAGTGAACTCACCTCCTCTATCAAACCTTAAAAATTTTAAATTTTTACCTGATTCCTTCTCAAACTATGCCTTGAATACTTTGAATTTATGGAATGCATAAAAAATTTCCTTCAATAAAGTTACCTACATCATTCTAGAATAGTCATCAATAAACAATATGAAATATCTATCAACTAGATAACTTATCTATCTCATAGGCCCGCAAAGATAAGTATGCACCAAATCAAGTATGCTCTCAGATGAAAAAGACTTTCTTTTGAAAGTAGAACTAGTTAACTTACCCAACTGACATTCCTTATACATCATGTTGTCTGGATTGACGAATTGTGGAAATCCCCTAGCTACATTTGTCTTACTCACTTTGATCAAACTATCAAAATTTACATGACAAAACCTTTGATTCCAAAGCCAAATATCTTCAACCTTTGAAACCAAACAACTATTCATAGTAATGTCTAGATGGAATAAATTACCTCTAGACTGCATAAAGGTAGAAATCTCATCACTTGAGCTTCCAATTATTCTACATATACCTCCTTTGAATTCTAGTCTGTAACCATTATCATTTAGCTAACCCACACTTAACAGATTATGTGTTAGACCATCCACAAAATAAACATCATATGTGTTACTCTTACCATTCAAAGAAATATTTCCTTTTCCTTTAACCAAACAAGGTGTATTGCTACCAAACCTTACCACACCACCATCAAAACTCATCAAGCTTAATGAACTTACTCTTATCACCGGTCATGTGATTTGAGCACCTGATGTCTATAATACATTCATCATTTTGTCCCATGTGAGAAACCAGTGTCTTTTCACCTTCTGATGGATCTTCTTTGACTGCAATAAATAAAAACTCCTCTTCCTCATTATCTTTTGATTCTTCATCAATAAATCCTTTATCAACTGCAACAAGGCATTGTTTCTTCCTTTTTCCCTTAATTTTATTTTATTTTATCCTTTTGTTCATCATTAGGAAATCTAACAACAGTATATCCTATCTTATTACATGAAACACATTTTAGTGGTAGCTTGCCTTTATACTTACTAGTCCCTCTAGGATAACTCCTTGCTATTATTGCTTCAATCTCTCCTTGTTTCCTTTCATCTTCCAATATAGCTTCAAGTTCCTTGGTGTAACTTGACATGCAATCATAATCATGACTTATTTATTTACCTTTCCTTATTGGTACACTAGAAATTGATGCCTTAAAAGTCGCCTCAACTCTTGAAATACTGTTATCAAAATTATTTAACTCAAGTGCAGTAAGCTTACCAATCAGTCCATCTATAGTAACATTGTCAGAAGTACTCAACTCATTTATAGAAGACACTCTAATGGAATAAGAAGGCAATAAATTTCTCAACATTTTACTTACCACAACATCTTCCTCAATAGTTCCACTAGCACCTTTGATATCACCAACAACTTCTTTTATTATTTGACCATATTGTGCAATGTTCCCTCCTTCTACCATCTTCATGTCATCATATTTTCCTCTAATATTGTCTTCCTTAGCTTTTTGCACATGAATATCTCCTCCATAGATTAGTTTCAACTTTTCCCAAACATCATAGGCACTATCAAGTCCATGAACATCAACATATTCAATATCAGATAAGGTACTTACAATAACTTCATGTGCTTGAGTGTTATCCTATTGTACCTTTAGTTGATTTATAGTGAGAGTTTTAGTCAGAGTGGTATACTTTCTAGTGACATGCATCCAGTATTGTGATCCCATACCTTTTAGATATAACTTCATTCTATCACTTCATACCAGGTAGTTGTCTTTAGTAAACTTGGGAGGTACCTTCCTCATCATTGGATCTTTTCCTCAAGCTGTTAGGCTCACCACAAAAGAGGACCAAGGCTCTGATACCATTTTCTAGTATTAATAGGTCCAATATTATAGAGATGATGGGGGGGGAGTGAATCAATAATATATCAAATTAAACTTTTCATAAATCATTCATCAACTTACATCAATAAAATTTCCATTACATGAATAAAAAAAATAATGAAGATAAACAACCACAACCATGCAAAATAATAACACCAAAAATATTTTCGTGGAAACCCAACTAGGAAAAACCACTTTTGGGGATAGCACCCAAAAATAATTCTGCACTCTTTTGAAGTACACTCAGTTAAGATCAATACCCTATTAGGAGCCACCCGGTCAAGGGATTTCTGTCTAGTCCCGTTCAAAGATTTACCTCCTTAGGGGTAACCTTGTTAAGGGATTTCAAACCCTGATCAAAGAGTCACCTCATTAAAGGATTTACAAATCAGACCATTTCAAGATCATTAGGTGGCTACCACCCAAAACATGACCTAATACACCATTACAAACATTCCCACTCAATATTTAAACCCTAAAATGTATTACTAGTTTGTAATTAAAATTTCAAGTCCAAGTCAGCCTTTAGATTCATTGCATATTCAATTTGACAAATAAAAGTCAAACCAAAACACATTTTCCAATGTCTTGTACAACTTCAATAAATTTGATCATAATGATCATAAAAATTCCAACTCATCAATCCTTGTCGATCTATAACATCACTACAATCCATGGAATGCATAATCCACTTACCATAACACGATACATCATCACCGGTTGAGAATATCATTGATTGTTGTAATAAATTCTTTTACTTTTCACTGAATGATCTTCTACCCATTGAAACTCGGTCACCTAGTCATGATGTGGTCACAACAACAACCCCATAACATAGTCAAGATAATATATCCTAAACCACAACACCTGAATCAAAACCTATTTGACATAATCATCAAATCATTCTTCCTTGGTTACATCCTCATTTTTATATACCAAGTGTTCAAGCAATAAAGTGAGCTTTAATTGTGACCAAGGTTTCCAGATAATAAGTACTACTGCAATTTTAAGAGTTGTTGTTGCATTTTGAGCAACTTTCAGGTGGATTTCTATGTTTCCTCATTTGTGCATTCAAGAAGGTATAATAGTTTCAAGGGGGAGCCTTCACACCCAGGTGTCTGAGAATCCCATCTTGACTATCCCTATTTCTTTGGGTGTGCATTCCTTAAGAAGTTAGAACCTATTTCCCCGAACCCTAGATTTTGAAGTCACCCTAAAAGAAGATAAAATATTTTTATAAGATATTGAATCATGTCTGGTGTTATTACAGGATACATGTTGTACAAAATGGAAACAATAACACTAGAACCCACACTTTATGCACAAATAATTTTGGTCCTTGCCACTAAGAAAACCAAGGTAGAGGTGGCATTGGAAAGTACCCCAATAACCATGATATATGTATACCAGGGATATGCATAGGCCTCCAAACTAGAGAGTATAATTAAACATATGATGTATATTTACATCAAGTATGTTGATTAGAGAACCATCAAAGCTAGTGCCAATAACCCACCCCAGGGCTCCTGCTTCTATACAGAGTTTCATGACTCAACCCTACTTTGCATAGCTTCTTTTCCATAATCACTCTAGTCTCTAGAGTTAATTCTCACTTTTTCCAACCACTATACATAGACCACTAGGAAATGTACCAACACGGGGGATTAATATATTGGATTTTACTGTAGATGCACTCCATATAATTCTTCAGCTCCTAGATTAAAGCATCTACCTAGTAATTAAGGAGGATAAAGAATTTGAACAATATAAGGCCGCAAAGGTGAACCACAAGTGGCACTTAAATGATAACTAGCTCACTTACCCTAGGAAGGATGAAGCCAAAATGGTAGACATTATTATGTGCTTTGAGTTCATTTCTTCCCATCTAGGCCATCATAGCACTATTCAGAGACATCTTTAGGAAGTAAAACAAAAAGAACTACCAACTATCAATGTACCATTTCATAGCATCTGTTATGAGTGGGAGCCAATATTTTGACTAGGCATGAATAATTTTAGACAATATTAATTTCCAACTCCTCCAAGTCAAGGGCACCATTGAATTTTATATGACATTCTATGTTATTTGGATTTTAGGAAAGATAAATAATTCTCCCTATGATCTATATAGACAAGGCCAGTTAGGTGATTATATTGAGGATGAAGTTATATGGCATTTCTACCCACAACTATGTATAGAGAACTTCATAGCCAATTTTCACTACGTCAATGTTGCATTTTTTTTGACAGAATAAATAAGTTGACTGGGGATGTCAAATCTTGGCTCTCTAAGGATGCCATGAGATTGGTAGAGAAGTGGGGGAACTAGCTCTTCCTATTCAAAACTTGTACATGCTTGCAGCTAAGAGGCCTCAAATTGATGCCTTTCCTCATTCCCCGACATTGTAGTGATATAATAATTTTTTGGAGTTTTGTAGCTAGGTTTTGGATGCACAAGCCCTAATGACATAAAATCATAACCCAAGAGTAAGCTTCTCCTTCTCCCTAGGTCCCTAAAAGTGTTTCATGTCCACCATTACCAAAGATGCCATTTTGAGGTCTTGAGATTAAACCTTAAGGAGTTGAACTATACACAAGATCCTTATGACCTGGAGAGAGTAATAAGGGGAATTCTTTCCATGGTCACCTAGACCAAAAGCCTAAGATTGAGGATTTCTAAGAATATTTTAATGATTATTTTGATAGAAGAAGATGAATTTTTCATAGGTTAATTGCCCCACAAATGAGAAATTTCCACTTGCGATGAGATATTCCTAAGGAATATTAAAATAAAGGTGATGTCTTAAACCCCACCTATGAGGAAGAGTAGGTGAACCAATTCCCCCTCTTCTTGGTCAAATGGGTTGAGGAAGAAAATATTTATATGTTGGCCATCTCTAAGGGCTTCATCGACTAGAGTATTGAATATTTTGACCTCCATTTCCCAAAGAGTTTGCAAAAGACCAAAGGCAAGTGAAAGAGATCCAAAAAGGGATACAAGAGGAGGAAAGAAAAAGGGAATAAAGGAGACAGAGGTATTAAATGAATATGATGATTTCCTTCTCATGTACTCCCAAATAAAGATATCTAAAGTGCGACTAATCTCTAAATCAATAGAAATAGATATTCCAAACCTCTCACAAAGAGTACCCTTCTCAGAGACATAGGCTCCTCCAACATAGAAACAAGTCCAACTTTATGAGGATCCTTTCCTTAAGAAAGTGCATGAATATGAAGGCATTACCTCCATGAAGGTTAAGGATATCAACATAATGGTCACTCTAGAGGGTCAAGAGACCCTCCTCTAAGAAGCCATAGAAGTAGAAAAGAAAAGGTAGGAGGAGAAACATAAAGATGCTTAAGAACACCTCCATAATGAGAAAGTGGTCTAGGAATATGAGGCCAAAATCTAGGATAAATAGGAGGAACAATAAGTGGCCCTCTGGAAAAATAAGAGGAATCTATGAAAAATAAGCAAGAAGATTCCCACTAAAAAATTGGAGAGCCGGTGGAGAAAAGGTTGTGAGAGGATCTCAAGAAGAGGGTGTTGGAATTGTTGTCATTTGAGGTGTTGAAATTCATGTTTTTTCATTGATGTCAACATATGTTTCAGTTGGATTCTTTAGAAGTTTTAGAAAGACTGGTTATCATAGGTGGTGGAACCCAAATTTGCAGATCAAATTTGCACATGAAAATGGTTCAGGGAAGTATCCTTTGTATTCATTATTGTGTTTATGCTTTCATTTTATACGTGTTCATCTATGATTTTATTTATTTCTTATGTCTACTTATATTTCATATATTATATTAATCTTATGTTTTTATCCTGCATACTCAAATTTAAATTCATAAATGTAGCCATTGTTTGTCTTTTTGCGGTCTTTTTATTTACTTCATACTTTTACGCAGATCTGTCCAACAGTTAAACCCTAGTATAGATCGACGGTTGGTGTATTCCCTTGATTGAAAGATGAATGAAATTTACTCATTAAGGCATCATACCCAGCTGACACATGTCAGATAAGATATCAGTTGGGCAAGGTTCAAGGAATATTCTTTTTCATTTAGCGACTTCGAGATTGCTTCAGTCGTGTGATCTCGAAAGGAAAAGGAATATGCTTATTTTATCTGGAGACCTAACATGAACCGTTGATTTTATTTTGATCATGTGCTATGTGAAAATTCTCATGATGAAACCTGAGTTAGTCAGAACATCCAACGATTCAGCGACTTTATCTATCTCGTGACCTCTAGATAAACTCTAAGTTAAAGTATGCTTTTTTTTTCCTTTCAGTCGCGTGATCTCTAGATGGATTTAGGGTTAATTTATCCCTTGTGAGAATTAACACAAGCCATTGATCTTGTTCTAATATTGTGATTCTCGTGAAATATCATAATGAGTCAAGGGTCAAGAAAATCATCTTGCAACTTCGAGATTGCTTTAATCATGTGATCTCCTGATTTGGTTCAAGGTTTAGACATGGTTTTATTTTTGCCTTAGTCGCATGATCGCCAGATGGACTTGGGGTTATGTGAAAGATTTAGAGATCATGCACAAATTGTTGATCTTGTTCTAATCCTATGGCTTGCACTAGATTTTGAGACAAATTCAAAAGTCAGCAAAGATCAGGAGATCAAGCAAGGGCCTTCGATGCAAGTCTGATCTTATGGATGGCGCAAAATCTCAGAATAAACCACAGAGTTACAAAATGATCTAGCAACTTAGAGTTTCTTTCAATCACGTGATCTCCAGATGGACTATGGTTAAAGTTCAAGTCATGCATAGTTAAAGATGGGCCCACCAAGTTGTGATCTGGGTTGTCGATGCAAATCAAATCCTATGACTGACGCTAAGTCTAAAAATAAACTCTTGGGTTACAAAATGATCTCGCGACTTTGAGTCTCCTTTAGTCGCTGAATCTCTAGATAAATCATGGTCAAGGAAGTTAAAGTCAAGTTAAATTTAGAGTTAGTAAATGATGGAATCATGGTTGTTGATGCTGAGATAATCTTATGGCTTGAGCTAAGTCTTGCAATAAACCCAGAGCTAGGCCAGATACTCGGAGCTTGTGAGTTTTCCTCAGTTGCATGATCTCAGAATGAATTAGAGTTGCAGTAAAGTTAAGTTAGGATCAGTTCATAGTTTGTAAGGATGAAGTATGTACCATCAATTGAGTTTTAATCTTATGGCTATCTCCTAATCTCACAATCACAATGGAATATTATCTTTCATTCAACAACTTAGCACAACCCTTAGTCTTGTGATCTCAGAATGGAAAGGAATATGCTCTTAAGATTCATATATTTAACGTAGACCATAGATCATGTCTTGGATCTTGTGGTTGTCGCATGATCTCACAACAAAATTTGAGTTAAGGAAATGATCTTGCAACTTGGAGACATAAAGGAGTTAGGATACCCAGGGTGAAAGCTGAGTTAGGGCTAAGGTCAGAGACTGAGGTAAATATTGAGAAAGTCCCATTTGATCAAGTGGTAGGTGTAAAGGCTTGAAGACAAGATGCTCAAAATATATCCATTAAGGCATCACTCCTTGAAGCTACATGTCTTCAATGGTCGACAGAACAAAGAATTCAGATGGCGATGTTGACAGGGACATTTTATATTATTTATTTCATTTTTAATTGTATTTTAATTAACAAGGGTTTCATCTATTTGATAAATATATTGTCAAAATTATTGTGCAGGATTTTCAAAAGGTGGTGAAACATGAAAGTAACTGTTGATAGAATGATGTGAATATGATAGAATACATGATGATGATCACATACAAAAATACTTGAAGGATACCAGAAGATGGTCGACAATGTTGACATGCTTGTTCTCAACAAAGATGATATCCATTATCAGAAGCATAGATACTTGATGAATGCATTAGGTTGAAGTATTGTGATAATGCAATATCATTATTTGATAATATGGTGATGAATCAACAAGGATTTGTTATGCATTTATGGTTGAGACATAATTGGTTGACAACTATTCTTAATAATGATGGTTAGTCATTCCTTAAAATGTACTTAATGTTCAGTTGTCGATCCTAGGATTAGGTATTAGTTATGAAGAGGCACATCGGTCTGAGGCTTGTTTGCATCCTTTGAAATACATATAAATAAGGATACCAAGACCATGTGAATAGAAATTGATGATGGTTAATATATTCATATTGGATAGTTTTGATCAACAACTATAACATGAACTTACTTGTATCATTTTTTCTTATATCAATAAAGATAAGTCCCCTTTTTCTCTCATCTATGGGAATAGATTAATTTTCGTTTTCAAATAGTCCCTTAGATAAAATCTATATATTTTATTCAAAGTGATAGTTTGGTCTAGCATATTCCCGATTAAATTCATAGTTTATATTATCAATTGGTCTTTTCATCTTGTATGGCTAAATTCAATTGATTTTGGTCACAATCAATCGGTCTATCATTTGAAAATTGGTTATCAATTCAGATAACTGTGAATTATCTTAGGTTATATGCTTATTTCATAACACCTTTGAAGTGATATGTTTCTTGTAAATTGTTTCTAAGGTTGTACAAAGGATTGGGATGATCTTGACTCTATTGCCCGTGAGAAAATAAGGCACTGGTCTACATATATATTGGATTATGGTCATTTAATTCATCGTTCATAGTTTTGTGAAACTCTATCCCTCTATACTTTTCAATTCATTTATATTCATAGACATTCATTTAATCAATTAAAGCATTTCAAGTAGTACTTTGTGATTCATTGTTTTCAGTTAATATTTCTTGCAATTACCTTGCCATATTGTGAGAGAAAGAAGATAGAAATACACTTTATCTACTATAAAAATCCTTAAATCTTGAAGGATAATTTTAAGGTATAGGCCCACCTGCCTTGGTTCTGAAGGGCTAGAAGTGAAAAAGGTTTATCCTAGACTTGGTTGAAACCTTGTTAGTTGGCCAGATCACTTAGCTTTCCCATCATTGGATTGGAGAGTCCATAGGAAATTCAATCTGTTGATTTGAGTACCAACAACAGGTACATGCAAGATTGACAATTATGTGCAGATAGTGTACGACGTGTTAGAGTATGTGAGCATGAATCTATGTAGAGGGATGATTTTATACCTTATGTCTAAGGTTTGTGGATTTTATGTTATTATTTGTAGGCGTTATAGCTATTTTGGTGAAGACTGATTACAAAGAAGTGATAGAGGATTATGACAGAGATGGTCTCTGAGTTTTGGGATAACTTGGATGCAAGCATGGCTCATGGTATGCAAGATAAGGCATGATAAAAGATACATAGGATAAAATTCTTTTTGATTCTTGGGTCACTAGGTTCTTGATGACATTAGCTGAGGTGTGTGGACTAGTGAAGACCTATTTGGGGTCGACCACATAGATGTTGTTGGAAGTCTAATATGGGAAAGCAGTAACTGAGAGGGGGGGGGGGGGGNTGAATTAGATCTATAAAAATTCTACCAATTATTAAAATAATAATTTAACCATGTATTCATAAAAATAAAATAAAATGTTGTAAAGATTTAACTTCTAATCATGAACATATAACACAAATATTTTGGTAACCTAGAAACCCTTGAAGGTAAAACTGGGGTGGGGATGACACCCACAAATCTTCACTACTGCAGTAATAAAGTGTGCCTATTAGGGCTACAAAGTTTTGATCACTCCTAATGATCTACCTTGCAAGGGGTTTGCCCTATAAAGAGATTTTAGACTTATACAATCTACATTGTTAAAGGATTTAAACTTACAACAAAGTAAGCACTCGGTTAAGAGATTTACAAAGGCCTGTTAGGAACACTCTGTTAAGAGATTTACCCTGATTCACTTGCTAGAATGTATTAGTACCCAATCCTTTGGTCTAAACGACAAATGCTGATAACAATTCTCCTCTTTCCAACTCTTAACTGATCTCTCAATCCTATTTATCTTTGTTCTTCTCTTCAGTGCTCTGCTTGGTCACTCTATCTGATCAATGCTTCAGATATGAAAAACATGCATATACTTTTGATCTCTTCTCTTCAAATCTGCATCCAAACATACACTTATGCACACACAGATTAGGGTTTGAAGCATCACATATATAGATCATCCAAATCAAGATCAACGATCTAGATCCACCACCTTTTACTGCTTAGGCATCCCTAATTTTCATTGGTTGCATGACTTTCATAGGGATCCAGGATCATAAAAATAACGCGCAATTAAAATATTAAATATTTGTGCATGATCATTAAATGCTCCATAGAAGTCATCCAAAATGGTTTACCTTGGTGTTTGTGCCATTCCAAACATAAAAAAACTATCTTACTCCACATAGGAAAACACTGGTGCTCGATCAATACTATCTCGCTTATCATAACTATATGTTGTCGCTTGGTACTAAATATTCTATGCAACTTGGAAATCATTATGCTTGGCATCCATTAAGTACTCAATAACCTCTGACTTTCTCAGTAGTAATTACTTCTCAGTCTTAGGCTTAGTAGGATGGCTTGGTTGCAGTGATGACCGACCAAGTTGTCTTGATTATGACTAAGTGTGGGACACTAATAGACAACAAAACTTAGAGATTAACATATGTAACATGGTTAGTGAATGAAAGGCGTGAATTATGGATCTTGGCATATAACTGATGATTTATATTTTTTATTTACTTGTATAAGGTACCATGTGCATCTTAGCAAGGGTCTATGTAATTATTTGTGCATTGGGGAAGTCTTAACAAGCCGACCTAATTTATTATTGTAACTTGTATAAAGGAAAGTAGTGTCTTGATATGAAAGAGATGTGAGAGGATGGATTGGATGATGTGAGCATGTGGATGCAAGTTCTTCTGAATGTAGAGCAGTGATTATATTTGTAAAGCACTTCATTAGAACTGTATAGGCAAAGCAAGTTGCTATCAGTCATTTCACTGTTATAAGTATAATTTTATACTTCTCTTTGGATAGTGGATCCAGAAGGTGGGTTTAACCTTCACTTTGAGCAGTGTGCTTGAGCAGTGAGCTCATCATTTCATTCAACTCCTAACAGGGTTGATAAGACTCCTAACAAGATTTATCCTTTAACAGGGACTTTGTACTGGATGTAATAATTAGCTCCTAACAAGACTAGATCTTCTAATAGGGATACAATACTTATAGTGAATTATTTGTGGGTGTTAATTCCCACCAAGGTTTTCCCTTAATAGGGTTTTCCTTAACAACAAATGCTTGTGTTATGGTGTTGTTCTTGAAGTGCTTAGATTTGCATTAACTAATTGATTTATAAGTTTAAAGTTTAATTATTTGGCATGCAACTAATTCAGCCCCCCTCTTAGTTTTATTATTCCTAAAAAATGGTATCAGAGCTTGTGGTCCTCTAAGAGAAATATTAACCTCTTGAGGTGATTATGAGACGGATTACTATATGAAGTAGAGTCCAAAATTTGATGCTAAAAATTTTGATAGTTGGAGGAACAAGATGAGAACTCATTTGATCTACTTGGGAATTTATTATTGGATGATTACAAAGAATGATGAACCGATCAAGGAAAAAGATGAATTAGGAAGTGCTACTGATGAAGAAAATAATTTTTTTCTTGCAATTTTATTGCAAGAGAAGCACTGATAAGCATTCTCTCTGAGGAAGAATTTATAGAGGTTAAAGATCTTTATTCATCTCACAATATCTAGAAAAGGATAGAGGTCCTATATGAAGGAGATTAGTAGACTAAACAAGAAAAAATATATAATTGGAAGGCTAAAATGGAGAATCTAAGGATGTGAGATGATGAGAATGTCAGAGCATATGTACAGAGGGTTACATAGGCTATTATTGGAATCATAAATTCAGGATGCACATATACTAAAGATGAAGTGATCAAAATGATTCTTATATCCTTGACACCTACCTAAAATACTAAAGTGCAAGTGATAAAGGAGATCATACCACTAACAATACATTTCAACAGAGAAGTCCTAATTGCTAAGCTAACCACCTTTGAGACCATAGAGTTACATGATGCATTACCTAAAGTAGAGTTTGCATTCAAGGCTATTGTTCATAATGACAAAAATAATTTATCAAGCCTTGAAAGCACTAGAAAAAGTAACAAACATACAAATCTTGGAGAATATGTTGATGAGTGGGAAAAGATAGATGAAAAAGAAAGGAAATTGAACAAACTTGTGGCTCTTATAACAAAAATATAAAAGAAAGGTAAGGGTAAATTTGATGGAAAATTACCCCTGAAATGTTTTTCTTGTAGTAATATTTTTCATTTTGCATTTAGATGTCTTACAAGGGTTCCTAAGAATAAGACTAAGTTTTATAAGTCTAATTTCTCTAAGGATGAGGAACGCCACTATGTTAGTGAAGGTGTGTTCGATGATGATTCTATGAATCATGGGAATGAAATTGGATTTATTGCTATTAAAGATGATGAACCTATTCATGAAGGAAAAGCTCTAGTCTCGCATGTTGAAAAAATTAGAATGGATCATTGATATTGGTTGTTCACATCATATGACTGATGATAAAGATAAATTTTTTCAATTGAATAGATATGATGATAGTGTATTCAGATTTGGTGATAACACTCCTATGTTGATCATTAGAGTAGGATCAATCACTCTTGATGGTAAAACTAACACTGATGATGTCTTACTTGTTGACGGACTTAAGCACAACTTGTTGATTGTTGGATAGCTTGTAGAAAAAGGATATCACTTACAGTTCATGGATGGAAAATATACTATCAGAGGTCAATTTGGACACTTGATCACATCAAGTACTTGTATGTGATAAAAACTTAACTGTCTAACACAATCACGCAAACATGCAAACAACAAAGATTAGTCATTAGAAACCATAAACGAGTTAGCATATTCAAATGAAAGATTGAAACAAAGGGGTTTACACCACAACCTCCGATGAGCCAAACAAGTGCACTCAAGCCTTTTTGACTTGCTCTTAGAGATATTTGTGGGTGTGCTCTCCCAACACAATATTTAAAACCCCACTATATTTCTTGTATGCCATGGATGAAAGCTAAATGCAATTAATGGATACAATGAAGAGTTCAAGAACAAGTATAAGGAACTTGTCTCAAGCCTTCACCAAATGATGATGAAGATGCAAATATTACACTAGGATGATATGTAAGAGATAAGAAAACTAGATTCATTCACCATTAATCCTAGCATGTAAAATCTAGATTCAATAATGAACAAGAGCATGAACATGAAAATGAGATAAGAATTCAAAAACTAAACTAGCACAATAAAAATGCATAAATGAGAGATGATTTGCTCTTGACAATGACCTCTATTTATAGATTTTTTGGAGGAGAGAGAGGGCTTGGATTAGGTGGAGTTCATGTGGAATCCACATAGGTGCCACATGAGGGACACATAAGACATGCAAGAGGCCAACTTTGCTCACATATGTGTGAGCAATTTTTGATGTGATGGGTCAAGGTGTAGTTAAAGTACACATGTGAAGGATCTTGTAAGAGGTATAAGAGTTTTAGTCTAATTTAACAATTTTAGAAAGTGTAAGAAGGTGTCATCATGGGTGTAAGAAACCTTGTTGGAGCCAAATTAGGATTATTTGAAAAAGTCAATTTTGAGAAATTTTCTCACACATGTGTGAGCAAATAATTAGGACTAAAGTGTGTAGGAATCAAGAAATTAGCCTAATTAACCTTAGTTAAATAGTGAGTAGGTTTATTTGGTGAGAGTGATGTGAGGTAGGGTAGGATCTAGGTTCAAATTAGTTTAATCCAAATTAGATTTAGATTAATTATGGTTTAGTAGAATTAAGTCATGTGGAGGAATAAATAAATTAAAATTTATTTAAAATTCGATTAATGAGGGAAATGTATATAAATAAGATTTAATACATTAAAGGGGATAGTATTTAAATTTAAATACTAAGGAGAGTGAAACATATTTAATTAAATAAATAGAAGAATATAACAAATATAATTAATTAAAATTAATTATAATGCTATGAGAATATTATTTAAATTAATATAAAGACGATTTTAGATGTCTACATTTTGCCCCTCTTTGATGCGGCATCGGAAGTGGCGTCATGTCAAAGAAAAAAAAATAAGATGCCCCATAAAGGTCAAGAAAACCTAAGGCAACAAGAGTGGAGGAGTGTGCCCCCTTGAGAAAATAATAGTAAAAAAATAAAATTGTCTCGAAAAAGGCAGGAAAAGAGGGAAAGAAGATGAATTGCATGGCATGTCCAAAAGAGATAGAGGAAAAAATGGGGACCAGAGAGGGAAACGGGGAGAGGGATAGAAGAAACGGGCCCCAAGGGGATATAAATAGTCCACTGGGGCCCAAAGAGAAGTCATTTTCACTCACAAAGAGAAAAAAGATGGAAGAAGAGAGAAGCAATGGCAGTAGTTTGAGAGCGTGTGCATCTTGGAGAGTGAGTTAGGATCCATCAGCGACCCTTAGAGGCTGAACCACTGGTGAGTAGTCGAAGGCCTCCTTGTCTATTACACATTAATTACTTTTTAGTGCATTTATGGTGCCTAAAACACACTCAAAACCGGCCCACAATGCATAAGGTGGTCGCCTGACCACCATCTATGTAGACGGTGATTGATAGGTCACCATAATTGCAGATGATCGATCATCGATCAACGTATGCGCAGATAGAGATCATTTGATCTACGTGTGCAAGGGAAGAGGGGAGAGGAGAAATATGGCAGAGACGGTGAAATAAGAACTCTGCCATCTATGTGGGAAAGAGGCAGCAACCAAAACCACTATCTCCAAAGATCGACGTCTGCAAAGAACTGCTGTCTATGGGGGTAAACTGGTGTCTCCGCTGACTGACCCAGGAATAGAAGAAAAAAAGGAAAAAAGAGATAGGGGAGGGTCTGGGAGAATTTTTTGATACCCCATATCAGGCTAGGGGAATTTTTTGATGCTCTAGAATGCTATCTGATATATGACATGAGCATGGAGGATGCAGGAGGATACTATTACCTTCTGAGTGAGGGAGTGCTTTCCAGCGATGATGGTGCTGGAGCATGAGCTAACTACGAAGGAGTGGGGGATTGTGACACTATGTGGGTTAGAGCATGTACACCACTGGCCCCATTTGAGAGTGCATAATACGCTTATGTCAGTACTGATCGAGAGGTGGCATAGCACCACATTGAGATTTCACTTCCCGATAGGGGAAGCCACGATCACCCTCCACGATGTGTGGAGGATTTAGAGAGTGCCAATTCGGGGGCTAATACCCAAGTACTATTTTAAGGGGTCAGAGCCTCATATGGAGATGGATTTTGGGAGGAGATATGCAGATATACTAACATCACGGTAGTGGATGTCATGGTCTGGAGTGATGGCGGTATGACCATGGTTGCGGTGGGTGGTGCTATATTTGGCAGGACTAATTAGGGGACACCTGATGCTTGATCATGCAGGCAAGGGATTCCCAATTGGCTGGGCTCAAGTACTGAGAAACATGGTAGAGGATGGGGACTAGTACTGCTGGGGGTATACAATCCTAGGGCATATTTACTATGATTTTCACATGTGTGCCTATCGTAAGGGTAGGGCACTAGGACCAAGATGCATGTTGCTACTTGTATGGGCGTGGGAGAATATTGCGATGATACAGCCGATTCAGACATGTGAGACCAGATAGGCTTATGAGTCATTTGCATGTAGGCATAGGCCACACATTAGCTACGAGTCTATAGACTCAGTTGGATACTAGCGGTAGACATCAGATGAGAAGGGTGACATTTAGTGGACACCATATGCAAGGTGCGAGGCATGGAGACACCAGGTCCCACAGTAGGATGGATATGTAGAGGATGAGTTTTATGATTCATATTATCTTAGATTTGTATAAAAAGATCACTGAATGATTGGGAAGACATTATATATGATTTACAGATATATGCCATCTAGAGTATGGAGATAGATGGGCTAGATTCTGGAGGCCATGCCAGATGGTTTCCCACATCCCTTGGTAACTCGCGAGGTAGGAAACATTTGGGGGATGGGAGTGGATCTACGGTTAGCTCGGGGGTCATGGATGGGCATGATAGAGGAGCCATGGATCAGGGCACAAGAGTCACTGTAGGATGCTGGAGTTGTCCCAACATATGCACAATGGTGGGAGGTGCATAGGCCAGTTAGACTAATAGTGCCAAGTGTGGTGCAGGTGGATGAGCAGCCATGAGAGGGAGGGGATGGAGGAGGGTAGGATGGGGATGATGATGATGAGGATGGAGGGTATAGAGGGGATGAAGGAGGGGCTAGGGGGAGGAGAGTCCAACCTAGGATTGCAGCTTAGAGGAGATGAGGACAGGTAGAGATACCTGTGGGGAGGCAACCACAAGTGGTCCCAGGCATACAGGGACAACCATAGGATCAGGGATATGGGCCTCAGGGGCCATAGGTATAGGGAAAATGCCCATAGGGGCCACCAAGATAGGGACCACTAGCTGGGTACATATCCCAGGATGTTCATGATACCATGGTGGCGGAGTGGGATAGTCTACAGACTAAGCTTGGGAGAGTACAAGGCTTACTGTCGACATCTCAGGTGACAAAGGTTAGTGCACAGACATAGATCCTATGATTACAGGGGTTATTGGCCACCACATAGGCTATAGCTGGCAGTCTACAGATAGAGCTAACTAGAGTAAAGGGGGAGTTAGCAGCAGAGACCGCTTAGGGTGACAGTGCGTAGAGGGATTTAGACCTATTATAGGCCCAAGTGGAAAGTGGTGAGTTTTTGATGGGTGGACAGGAAGAGGAGGCTGGAGAGGAGCTGGCAGCCATGTTAGCATAGATAGTAGCTTTGATAGTAGAGCATGATGCTATGTAGATCTGAGCAAAGAGCTATAGAGCAGAGTGGTATATAGCTCGCGATGCAACCACTTCGACAGGATTGGGTCAGGTGCTAGCAAATACATTTGTAGCACAGAGTGAGGTTGATAGGAGAGGGTGAGAGGCCTTGTATTATATGAATATATATTTTAGAGTTGTGCCAGAGGTAGAGCAGGATCCCCCTTATTCAGAGAGATCATTATCCTGGAGTACAGGGCTGGATTCTTAGGCATTGGTGGGGTTACCACTGCATCCGAGCAGGAGGGCCATCACAGCTATCACCATGATGCTTCTTAGGCTATTTTGATACACATTTTTGTATGATTGATGAGACACTTGATGTACGATAGACATTATGATATATACATGGAATTTTGTGGTGATCTATTGGACTTTTGTGATATGATGCTATATGATGTGATGTTTATGCAGGATGGATGTGTTATGATTTTAAATGTCTTATTTGATGTTTATGACTGACATGTAGGATGAGATGAATGTATATGATTATACTGACCTATTTGTGATGTAGGGATGGGATGCATATATGTTATAGGTTATATGTGTAAATGCTTATAGATGGATGTATATTACATGTAATGATGCAATGTTAATGTGTAATGAATGGACCTAGAATGAATGAGTTTAATGGATTAACAATGTGACTATAGTGATGAATTTAATGGATAATTAATGAAATGGAACTTACATGTAACTAAAATGATTAATGATTAATGAATGAAGTAACAATGCAACTATAATGAGTAATGATTAATGAATGAACTTAATGAGTAGTAATAGTAACCTAATAAAAAAATGCAATATGGGACATATGGGGATGCTATTTTTGTGTGTATCAAATAGGTCTAATAGAATCACTTAGGTGACTAGATAGGGGAAATAAATAGAAACCTTTCCAAGAGAAAAATGTAAAGTGCAATATGACCTAGCTAAAAGGCAACCCTAACTACGTGATGATAGTGGGATTTATATCATGTTAATGTTTGAGAGCACACCCTAGTTTGATATTGTAAAAGGAGTTATGCACCATGTGCTAGAAACCACAAGTGACATGGTTCCTTTGTGTGGAACAGACTCTCAGACAAATAGGTTTCTAGGAACAAGAATGCAAGATATTAGGTATGATGAGACCTATGAGATGTTACTCATGGGGAGAAACAATACATCCATATATTTTTAGGGATTTGAGATGCATGAATCCTACCCCCAGTGAGGCATACATAGTCATAACTAAATATCAAGCATAAATGCAATAACAATCTATGAAAAGAAGATCATACAACAAATGACACGTATTCCACTATGTACTCATCATAACAAACCAAGATATAAAAGATAAAGGCTATCACGATAAGGCCACATTGAGACATAAGAGAAAATCAACAAAAAGGCATCCTGACCAAGTGGTCATTTAGTCCAAAATTTCTTGCCATGAATAGTTTTGATGTGAGGATAGAATAGAATAGGCAACAATGGAAGGATGTGTCCTGATGGGCAAAAGATTGATTGATTAAAACAAGAATTCACTGGAAATTTCTTGTGAATAGAACAAAACTAGGAAAGTCAATCTGTTTGCTGATTTGTTGGAAATGTTTGTGGTCACTATGTCTAGAATAAATCTCAGTGTTGATGGGGTAAGCTCAGTCATGTGGGAATGCCATTTTATTGCAAAAGTGGAAAGCAGTTAGGGAACTACCTGCATAGATATGGTAGCGGATTTATTATGGAAGATGATGGAGGCTGTAGGAAAGATGGTGGAAACAGATGGTGGATCTGATTACACATGGTGCCTGAAATAGGTTTTCACCATGGTACTTATCCATTGCACCACAAAAGTGGTTTTCATAGATGGACGATTTTATTTCTCTTTCTCTTTTTTTCTTTTTTGATACATTGTCAAGCTTTTATATTTTTTATGCTTTTAATGTTTTTGATTTTTTTCTTTTTTGCTTGCTTTTTGAATGTTTTTGGATTTTTTGCTTTTCTGATTTTTTTTGGATTTTGATAGTTTTTGGCTATACAACAAACTGCTGATAGATTAAACATAGAATCTCTTGAGATGTACAATATTTACAGGATCAGAGATCAGATCTCCCTCTGGTGAAGCAATTTTATAAGCGCTAGACCCATACTTTGTTGTGATGATGAAGGGTCCCAACCAATTAGGTTCAAACTTTCCTTTCTTTTTACGGCTCTAGAGATTCTTCATATTGTGTTGCAGGACAAGATCACCAACCTCAAACTGACGAGGCTTAATCCTTTTGTTGAATTGGAGGCATATGCAATTTTGATACATGTGGAGGTGGTTTAGGGCATTGAGGTGTCTCTCATCAAGGAGTTCAAGCTCTTGCAAGTGAGCAACTTAGTATTCATCTTCAGACAACAGATTCTTGAGAGAAATTCTGAGGGAAGGGAGCTCAATTTTGATGGGTAGAATAGCCTTGGTGTTGTAAACAAGGGAAAAGGGGTGGCTCAAGTGGGGGTTCAAATAGAGGTGCAGTAGGCCCAAAGGGAGGGATTGAGGTGAAGGTGCCAATCGCGACTAGCTTTATTGACTGTCTTCTTGAGGATTTTAATTATGGTTTTATTTGTAGCCTCGGCTTGACCATTGCATTGCATAAAGTATTTGGAAGAGGTATGGTGGGTAATGCTGAATTTCCTACATAGCTCTGTGACATCCTTGTTTTTGAAAGGTCCTCCATTATCAGTAATGATGTCCTAAGGAATACCATAGCGATAGATAAGATAGTTCGAAATGAACTTCAAAATTTATTTTCCACTAGTGTAGGTGAGAGGAATGACTTTGACCCACTTGGTAAAGTATTCAGTGGCGACAAGGATGTATTTATGGCCATTGGAAGAATTAGGGAAAATATGGCCAATGAGGTCGAGACCCCAACATGAAAAAGGCCAAGGGGTGATGGTAGGTTGAAGGGATTGGGATGGGGCATGTATCAAATCACCGTGCTACTGACAAGGTACACATTTCTTCACATAGTTGTAAGCATCTTGGTCCATAGTAGGCCAGTAATAACAAGTGCATAAAAAATTATTGGCCAAAGTGAGTCCACTAGAGTGAGCCTCATAGATTCCTTGATGTACTTCCTCCAAGGATTTATTTACTTCCTTGGAGTTCAGACACCTTAGAAAAGTTCCATCAAAATGCTTTTGGAAAAGGGTATCACCAAGGATTGTATATTGGGAACTGCGGTGAATGAGGGTTTTACATTGATTGGTGGTTAAGGCAAGTGGGGTATGTCCATCGTGAAGGTAGGATTATAATTCTTGGTACCATGGGGAGTTAGGATCAGAAATATCACACACCATTTTAGAGTTCGGTTTGTCACAGGCAGGGACCGTAAGATTCTCAACAAGAAACTAGCACCGTGTACTATGTTCTGGAATGGTGATCAGGGATGTAATAGTAGCCATGGTGTCAACTACTTTGTTGTTTTTGTGGGGGATCTTTTGGAAGACCAATTTAGTGAAATTTTGTTTAAGGTCCTCGAAAGTACGATGATAGGGAAGTAACTTATCATCCTTTGTTTGATATTCATCCATAACTTGTTTGATAACCAATTGTGAATCACCTAATACCAACAAGCTGAGAATCTTCCATTTTATGGCCTGACAGAGTCCAAGTACAAGGGCTTCATATTTTGCAATGTTGTTTTTACAAGAAAATTGTAATGTATAAGTCTTAGGGATGAGATCCCCTTTTGGTCAAATAAATAAGATTCCTACCCCCGATCCTTTCTGCGTAAAGGATCCGTCAAAATAAAGTTTCCATGGTGTACTCAGGGAAAGATTAAGGACTAATTCATCTGGAAAATTTGTGATCAGTGGATGTTTGCCATCAATAGGTGCTTTAGCTAACTAATTTGTAATAACTTTTCCTTTGATATATTTTCAATCCACATAGACAATGTTAAATTCACTAAGGATCATAACCCAATTCATTGTTCGACCAGTAAGAGTAGCACGTGATAGGAGATATTTGAGTGGATCAATTTTGGCAACAAGGTGAATCTTATGATTAAGCATATAATGCCGTAGTTTTTGTATAAAGAAAACAAAAGCCAAATATGATTTTTTAATTAGGGAATAATTCAATTCATAGCCAATAAGGGTCCTACTAAGATAATAAATTACTCGCTCTTTGCCAGTATCATCTAATTATGTTAGAAGGGCTCCCAATGTGACCTCTGTAGTGAATATATACAAAATCAGAGGACAAACAACAACAGGTGGTACCAACACAGGTGGATTAGCTAGATAACCTTTTAGCTTCTCAAATGCATTTTGACATAAGCAATCCCATTGGAACCCTATATTCTTGCGTAAGAGATGAGAAAATGAATGCACCTTATCTGCTAGTTGTGACATGAATCTCTTGATGGATTGTAGTTTTCCTTTTAAGTTGCATAATTATTTCAATATTTTCGGTGGTGGCATATCTAGGATTGCATTTACTTTCTTTGGATCCACTTCAATTCCACTCCGTGACACAATGTATCCCAGCATCTTACCAGATTGTACCCGAAAGACACACTTCTTGAGATTTACCCGAAGTCTATACTTTCCAACCGCTAAAAAATGGTAGTGAGGATAGGAATGTGTGATTCACATGTCTTGGATTTTCCTAAAAGATCATCCACATAATCTTCCATGATGACATGCAGAAGATCATGGAAGATGGTAGTCATTGCTCACTGATAAGTGCCTCCAACATTCTTAAGACCAAAGAGCATCACCTAATAAAAGAAGGTACCCCAAGGTGTTGTGAATGTAGTTTTGTGTTGATCTTCTAGTGCTATCCTAATCTGATTATAATTGGAGAAGCCATCTGTAAGGGACAACATCTCATGTCTAGCAGTCAAATCCACTATAGTGTTAATATTTGGAAGTGGAAAATCATCCTTAGGACATGCAAGGTTGAGTTCTTTGAAATTAGTGCAAATGCGAATGCCCCCAGTAGGCTTACCTACTAGTATAATATTGGAGACCCATTCATGATAGTATATTGGTCTGATTACTTTAGCATCCAACATTTTCTGAAGTTCTACTTTAACTACCTGTGCGACTTGTGGATGCATCTTGCGGAGTTTTTGTTTAACACGTTTCACACTGGGATCCACAGAAAGATGGTGCATGATAAGATCTATATCTAGCCTAGGCATGTCTTTGTAGGTCTAGGAAAAGTTGATTCTATGTTTATGAAGGAATGCTATCATGTCTCTCTTTTCTTGATCACCGAGAGAAACTGCAATGTCAGTAATGTGTGGATCTCTTTTTGTGCCCAGATTGATCGGGATAGTGTCTTCAATAATCATAGAGGAAACTTATAGTTATTTTGATATGAATGGTAGGTCAACTTCTCTCTCCTGTAGCTCCTTAGAAAGGTTTTCACTAGAGTATGCATCCTTTATTTTGTCTTTTTCTTCATCCAAAGGTGCCTGCGAGAGGTTTTCACCAGGGGATGTTTTTGTATTTTCATTTTTATTGTCATTTTTGTGAATAAGAGAATTGACCTGGCTACTGAAGTAGGCTTTCTCATTGTAGTGGATCTGATGTTCGTATTCTTGAAGATTCTTAAGTCCAAAGAGGGCTAAAACTACCTCATCTAAATCGCAAATGTCCAAAGCTAGTGGTGAATATTTCTGATCCCAGTCAATTAGTTCAGGGTTTGTGAGGGGAAGACAAGGGGATGAAAGGTTGGAATGGGTGATAGAAAATACATGGGTAATATCATTAGGCTTATCTTCAATATATTGGAAATGGATTTCAAAAAACTCTTCGCCAGTGTCTGAATCCAAGGTGGCTAAATAATAATCCTTGGAAAAATTAGTCTTGGTTTCTATGGAACCCAATCCATGTCCTCGAGGATAAGGATTTGCAGTGACTATATTCTTCTTACCATTTTCATTAGTGCCAAGGCCAGTACCATGATATCCCATGCTTTCAATAATGGGAGTAGCCTTGACATACTTTCCTTTAGGGAACGTCACAAGTTTTTCTTCTTTGTCACTGTAGAGCCTGTCAAGGACATTATATTCCATGTGTTCATTTGATAAGGACCCCCAATGTTCAAAAGTGGTTATTTTGCAATGCATGAGTTCTTTGTCTTTAGAGACAGGTAATGGTGACAGTCTCCCATAAGATTTTGGAGATAAAGGGAGTTGCCTGATGCATAGAGCACTTTCAAATTTATATTCTCCCATGCCTTTATCTATAAAGGTGGCCTTTGCTTTAGATCCAAAGGCTTTGTCTCCAATAACCTTTTCCTTTCCTTTAGATTGATTAGCTGGTGTTTCTGATGTATTTTCTATAATAGAGGGAGTGTTTCAAATAGGGGTTTCTTGATTAAAATGTCGGCCAAACTCATTCAATGGACAATCATTAGATTTTTTGCCTTCTAGTCTCTTGAAATTTTGAAAGGGATTAGGATCTCTAGGAATCATGATTTCTCTACCATGATGTGGGAATTTGAGACATTGATGATAGGTATAGGGTACACCTTTAATAGCATATATCCAAGGTCATCCCAATAAGATATTGTATAGTAGATCTAGATCTAGTACATGGCAAACAGTTTCAATCAAGGTCGGGCCCACTTGTAAGGGTATTATGATCAAACCCTTGCTTTCTCATTCTCTATCATCATAGGCCTTTATTGTGATTCTCTTGTCTACATCAAGAAGGTCCTCAAAAGACCGATGTTACAAATCATTTTCAATGTGCACAAATTTAGGCCAGATCCACCATCTATAAGGACTCATTTGATTTTAGTGGATTGGATTTTGACTTAAATATGGAGGGATTTATTATGATGAAGGTCAGGATCACAGAAATCTTTATTAGTGAAAATAAGATGCTCTTGTGCAGCTAGATTCCTAATCATAGCTTGGAATTGTGCAGTGTTGATATTCTCAAGGACACAAGATTCATTTAGAGCGTCTTCAAGAATTTATTTGTGAATTGGTGGGGTTTTTAGGAACTCTAGAATGGATATTTGTGCAGGCATCTTTCCTAACTGAGCCAATAGGTCATAGCATGAGGCAGGCCAAGTAGTGATAGATAGTACAGCTTGTGGATTTGCAGATGTAGAAGGTTTATCAACAACTTAGACAGTGACTCTGGGTCTGTGTGTGGTAGCATTATAGTCAACAACTTTGAGATTTATGGTGTTAACATGTGTGTCAGATTCTTCAATGTGACCATAGAGAGTTTCAAATCCAAAGATATCATTTTATTCTAGACTCCCACATGTTTGATCATGGCCTATGATAGTATTGGTAGAGTAATCGTATGGTATTGCATTGGATGCATTTTTTTGATTGTGCGGTGGGAAGGGTTGGTTGTAGACTTTAAGTTTCACATTAGATGAGGATGCATTCTAACCTTCAACTTTGATTTTTCCATCCTCAATAAGATCTTGCACAAAGTGTCTAAGCTTAATGCATTTCTTGGTATCATGTCCTTTGATGCGACGATAATCACAATATTCATTATCTCTATACCAAATGGGTTTGGGTTGATTCTCATTGAAAGGGTGAGTATTTGGATAGATTATCATTCTTTGATTTGCAAGTTGTTTAAAGATCACGTCTAGGGGTTCTGCCAATGTTGTGAATTGTCATCGTTGCTGATTGTCATTGTTATTGTTGTTTTTGTTGTTGTTGTTGTTACGAGGGAACAAATATGATTGATTGCATGGTTTTTGTTGATTGTTGTTTTGATACTGATTCTGATTTTGATTTTTTTGGTTCTGATTTTGATTGTTCTGATTCTGGTTTTGATTGCTGTTGCGATTCTAATTTTTTTTTTGATTGTTATTGTGATTGTTTTGATTATTATTGTTGAATGCTTGAGCAGTTTGAAAATGCTTGGCATCAGTCACTCCATCATTGGCAACTCCTTTGTTTTTACTCCAGAATTTTGGTTTATCACTGTTGGAAGGAGTATAATGTTTGATGCTACCTCTTTGAAAAAAGCCATCTTCAATATATTTTCCCTTCTTGACAAGGGATTCAAAGGTGTCAGGTGAAGCCATTTTTATTTGGAAAGACATCTTGGAGATTAAATTCTTTGTGAAGATGTCAATTGCGTGACTATTAGGTATTTTCCATGGTATGCAAGTTGCAATATGTCTTCATCATTGTAATAAACTAGCAAAGGTTTCTCCATTATTTTGTTTGGTATTGCACAAATAAATGAGCATGGCTTGATGTTCAATGTTATATGAATATTGTCCAACAAGATTATCTGCAAGATCAGAGAAAGTAGAGATTGATCCATAAGGAAGGGCCATGAACCATTCCAAAGCTGCACCTCCAAGACTCCTAGTGAAGAGTTTCTTTAGGTAATTTTGGTTATAGGTGACTTCTTAACATGTGATCTAAAGTTCTTTTAGATGTTGTAGAGGACATGTTTCAGCTTTGTATTTCTCAAATTTAGGCATCTCAAAGTTTGGGGGGAATGGTTGCATTGTGATAGACTTTTCAAATGGATAGGGACAAATCTCTTCAAAAGAAAACTCATTTTTGCCCCCATTTTGTAAACCATGCACAAGGTTTTTGAGTTCATTAAATTGTTGGGCTAAATCTAGAGCATTCTGCGGGGAAAATGGTGGCACATAAGCTCCGCCTCCTCCAAATTGTGCAGCTAAAAACCCCGTGGAGGTCATACCAATAGTAGGAGGAGGTATATATTGATAAGCTCTAGATGTGTTGGTTGCGGATGTCTTCATACCTATTGTTTGAAATAGAGATGATGTAGGGAAAGGCTTTGAAATATTCCCTATGTTATTGACATTAGCACTTTCTCCTTGAGTTGTATTCATCATTGTGTGAATGCTATTATGTGCAGTAATGTTTGGAAAAGCACTTAGGATCTATTGAATTTGTTCTTGCGTCAATTGGGTTGATGATGTAGTTGTTGATATAGGCATTGATATGGGTATTAATGTGGAAGGCTCACTAATATGTCCTTTAACAATATCACGTGATGATGTAGCATTTGAAGTAGAAGCCATAGTTGCGGCAGTAGAAATGAAAAATTTGGTAATATTTTGAGTAAGGAGAAATTCATCAAAATCAACGAGCATTGTAATGCCATTTTGAATAAGATTCAAGAAGATTTCACCACTATTTTGACTAATGGCCCTTTCAACCATTTCTAAGTTATATGGATCACTAAGGAAGTTATTCACTTGGGTAGGTCTTTCTTCTTTTTCCACTAACTCAGTTACTTTGGGAACTTCTTCAGCTACTACTTTAGTGCCTTGAAAGTATTGATGGGAAAAAGGATTCTCCTCATAGGTAGCGGTGTTGAGTGTTGCACACCTCATGTTTCTAGCTTGGGATTGAGTGACTACCATACAATGGTGGACTTAGAAGAATGGAAGACAAGAGGATGTAAGATTGAAATGAAATGGAGCAAAGATCTGATTCTTGATTTTGATTTGATTTGATTGGATTGGATTGGATTGATTGATGATTCATTAATGTTTGATTGATTGATTTTGATTTAAAGGTTTTTAGAACAAAACCTAAACATAACTAGACCTTGTGATGATACAAACACAAAAGGACTTAAGTGATACCTGTTCTACTTGAAGATGGACTTGTGATCTCAAGAGCAATGGGACATCACTAATGGATTTAAATTACTTGAGATGGACTGATGGTCTGCAAGAAATTTTGTGTTTGTTTGAGGATGAAGGTCTGTAAAACTTTGATTAAGGTCTTTCAACCTAAAAAGGATTGATTTGATTTGATGCCAAGAGATTTGATATAATGCTCCAAGAGAAAGAATGATGTTTGATGATGATGGAAGAATTGAACAATTGATCTTAGAAACAAGAGGTTTGTCTAATCGTATTTCTCAATGGTGACAAAGGCACGGTTGATAGGATACTTGACCATGAAACTGCAGATTTTGTTGTTGTACATGATTTTGTCAATTTTCTCACAGTACTAAATTTTTTGCTTGATTGATGTGGAAATGTGTTGGTATTCTTTGGATTAGAGAGTGGTTTCTTTCTATTCTTGATAAATTAGAGGTGTTAGAAGCTTAACCTTTTTATGTTTCTTGGAGCTGGTCATGTCATATGGTGAGAAATCTAGTTTTGACTGAATGAATGAATGATTTAGACCAAATGGTTTCAGGGTCCCATAGAGGAACAAATTTTGAATATTCTAGCAGATTTTGAAGCTCACTATTTTCAAGCAGAGATGGCAGTCTTAGATGCAGCCAATGATATGTGTAGATGACAATCTACGTAGATGGTGATCTACACAGACATCGACTCTAGAGCGGAGACGACAGACTATTGCTAAAGCAGTGTTTTGATGTTTTGACAAATTTTTGATTTCAACTTGGTCTTCATTAGATTTTTTTGATGGAAAGAACCTTTTTTTAGCACAACCAAACTAGAAAATAGCTAGCATGTGTCTTGAAAACAATCCAATCAAGGTACAAAGAAACCTTGAGGGATACAAGCAAGTGTGACTTTGGGTAACTTTGATAAAATTGTGAGATTTTATTTGTGTATGTTCAAGTGACTCTTTCAAGCCACTTATGTTTTTACATGGCTTAAAACAATGAAGACAGTAAAAATAGTAGCTACCTTAAGGAATTGGATTTGCATGAAATATTATAGGCCCATTGCTTGGTAGTCCTTCAGCTCACACAACAGTGTCACCCCTGGAAGGACACCCATATTTTTTCCTTTTGCCAGGTATTTTTTTCGTGCTACGAAGATCTCTTTCGCAACACAATACCCTGGGACACGTATGATGGGAATCTTGGGGGGAGTATCTTCCCTCCCCTTGCACTATAATAAGTCACCGTTTAGAGGTGAATTAGGTAGGATACTAATTTATAGTTACTAATAAGATTTGTGGTGTCCCCGCAATCAATTTGTACAGCATGAGACACTTAAGTTTCTAGTTCAACCATGCCAGTATGCTAAGGATATTCACTCAGTATGGACTACCATTGAACATGACCTTCCTGAGCTTGAATGGATAAAGTGGACCTTTGGGTCACACCTTATTTCTATGCCAGACAAAGGGATTTACTAGTTTGAGGTCGTCCTCTAAAGGGGAAGTGCACCCTCTAGACAGACCTCTCTAGAAGCTAGATTAAGTGAAGTTTTGTCTTCACCCAAGTTCCACGAAGGAAAGGGGAGAGGATATGAATATATTTTAATCATAGCATCATGTAAATTAAGGGATCTATTTAATGACAAATAGCTCAAAAGAAGTGTTGAAAAACACTTCTTCAAACACACCAAAAAGAGTTTATTTTTCAAATTGAACCTAATTAGAGAAACTAAGTATTTTCTACCTAAGCAAAAGACACAATAGTATGATTAAGAATGCAAGTTCAATTCATTTCTCACACATAAATAAGGAAAGCATGTAAAAAGGTGTGTTTGTTTGCCTTAAGTCATTCAAGATTTGTGAGGTTCATTCCCTTATGCATTCAAGATTGGATGTGGTTGATTTAAGAAACATTCATTCAAAGAATAATGTTTAAAACATACAAGTTCATTCTCAAAATCTTTTAAAACCCAAGGAAACCTACATGAAAAACTATTAGTAGTTTTGGAGTTTTCAACTATGAAATGCTGCGAAAAATATTAGATCACAGGAAAATCTCACAGATGGTGATCTGCGCAGACAGTAATCTACACAGAAGACAATTTACTTACACAGACGACCAAATAAAAAAGTCAGATTTTGTTACCAGAAAGACTTAGCATACATAAATATTAATTTTTTTTATCAACTTTAACAACATCTAACTCTTAAAAATCATCACTTTGTCAGAAACCCGAAAGTTAGAAAGCTCAAAATTTAATAAAAAGAAGTTTAAAACAATGTTACTCTAAGTCTATTTTTATACAGGCAGAGAGGGATGTCTATATGCGTAGACAATGAAGAAGTGCAGATGATGATCGACGCAGACGAAGGTCTGGAAATGCAGACAGTGGAATCAGAGCATAGACGGCTCTGCATAAAAAATTTCTAGAACTACAAGAAAAACATGAAACTTGTTAGAAAAAAGGGACGTGGGTCCCACTGGGCATGCCAAATGTATGTGATAAAAACCTAACTGTCCAACACAATCACTCAAACATGCAAACAATAAAGATTAGTCATTAGAAACCATAAACGAGTTAGCATATTCAAATGAAAGATTGAAACAAAGGGGTTTACACCACAACCTCTGATGAGCCAAACAAGTGCACCCAAGCCTTGTTGATTTTTTCTTAGAGATATTTGTGGGTGTGCTCTCCCAACACAATATTTAAAATATCACTAGATTTCTTGTATGCCACGGTTGAAAGATAAATGCAACTAATGGATACAATAAAGAGCTCAAGAACAAGTATAGGGAACTTGTCTCAAGCCTTCACCAAATGATGATGAAGATGCAAATATTACACTAGGATGATATGCAAGAGATAAGAAAATTAGATTCATTCACCATTAATCCAAGCATGTAATATCTAGATTCAATAATGAACAAGAGCATGATCATGAAAATGAGCTAAGAATTCAAAAACTAAACTAGCACGATAATAATGCATAAATAAGAGATGATTTTCTCTTGACAATGACCTCTATTTATAGATTTTTTGGAGGAGAGAGAGGGCATGGATGAGGTGGAGCTCATGTGGCATCCACATAGGTGCCACATGAGGGACATATAAGCCATGCAAGAGGCCAAATTTTCTCACACATGTGTGAGCAAATTTTGATGTGATGGGTCAAGGTGTACTTAAAGTACACATGTGAAGGATCTTGTAAGAGGTGTAAGAGTTTTAGTCCAATGAAACACTTTTAGAAAGTGTAATGTTGACAGGGTTTTCTTGACTGGGTCCACCAACAGTCATAAGTTGTCACCGGGTTCTAGGGATACCGGCCAACTCTGCCTGCAAAGGTTGTCTAGGGAAGTTATGTTCCCCGGGCCTTCAAGCACCTGGGTGTCGGGTCACGACGGCGCAAGGCTCAGTTGGGAGAGGTGACTATTTTCAAGGGGGATAGCTGGTTTCTTCAACTCAATACCTCTGGAGATTCAATACAGTAAGGTTTCCCCTAGCATTCTACACTTAGAAAATAAAACGAAAAAGATCCTGTAGGGTTAGAAACATTTCGTCTAACTATAGTCATGCTTAAACATCTAGAACATCAATAGTACTCTGATAGACTACACTAAATACCGAAGAAACACATAACCATCAGCTAGCATTTTATCAATAGCGAGAGTAAAGAGGTCGTTAATCTATTTTAACATATCAGAGTAGAAGACATAAAGAACATCAAAACATGAAATACCATTAACTCAAAAGCAGGAATGCCAACAACATCATTACCAAGAATTCTTCCTTCTTTATTAATGTTCCTTCCAGCAAGCACTGGTGTGTGATACAATGGTGGCTCCAGGGGAGCATTTGACTATATAAAACCAGAACAATGGAGCATTGAGCTCTGCAACTAAAATCAGGAATCACTTGCTATTGCTATGGACAACAAAATCATCAATTTCGCCGACCCTTGGAAATGGGCCAATTTGGCTATTTATACAAATCCTTCTATCCCTAACCCTATTTTACATTATGTTTGAATAAAATACAATTTCTGGGGGCTGGTACTACCTACGTCACCCTACAAAAGACCTTGAGACGGAATAGGCTTGCCATGTCAGAAGAATAAGACAAGGATATACAGCGGAAGAATCAGCCTCAAGAAGAGCGCCAGAAAGGAGAAAGAAGAAAGTAGGTCCCCCAGGGATTGAGGCTACATGCCTCATAAATGGGAAATGTGGCACCCTGTCTCCAATGTGCCATGTGTACCCTTGAGTGGTGCCTCAAGAAGACCATCGTGTCAGAGAAACAACTGCTGAGTCGACGCCCCTTTATGTAGCCAGCCACCTTCTGACAGCCTTTATTAACCACTTTTGAAAGTGACTGGTCGGCCTCGGAGATCAGGACACATATCACTTTAAAGAATAAAAAAATTTGGATCTAGGACTCTGGGATCTAGGAACTTACGTCCCCAAAGAATAAAGAATTCCCAACGCTTGAGTTCTCCCCAGCCCCCGGAGAAAGCTCAAGGTTGCTTATTATCGTTGAAGGCCTAGAGGAGGCAGGAAATGCCATCCTCATCTATCTATTTTAAGCTGGCCCTTCTGTGCTTGGCCACTTCAACTTGTTCCCCTAGGTTCAGAACATTCTCTTTGAATTCATCTGCCATCTTCGCCGCGTCATGACCACCAAGTATCATGCAGGTTCATTTTTCCATCTGGGCCCCATCTATCCCTTCCAAAGATTGATACCAGGATTTCATTATTTCATCAAAACTCCCCAAAATTGAATCTTCAGGGGTACATGTATCTATGCTAAGGGGATCAGCCCCAGAAGTCTTTATCAAAAAAGACTTGTATAAATTGGAAGAATATTTTATAGTATTTACCTTATCTTGTAGGGACCCTACCAGTTGCTTGGTTACCTCCAATGTGAGGTCAAGTCTGGAGTGCTGGGTTCTCACAAAATCAAATGATTCATCACCCAAAATTCTGGATTCAGAAATCATATCCTCTCCCAAGGTAAGGAGCTCTTCGAGCTCCACCTTCCATGCTTGGTAATTCTTGGTGTCACCCTCCCACTGCTCAATAAGAAATTTTGCCTGATGAATAACCTGCTGGGCCGTGTATAAATCTGGGAGGGTGGACACCAAGAAACATCGGGTGTTTCCTATCTGTAGGGTGACCCACTCATCCACTGCCCGAGCTTTCTTCTTCATCAGTTGTAGGGAGTCTATGTCACTCTATAGTATATCTTCTGAGGTGGAGGCCTCCGGAGGAGCGACATTGATGGGTCGAGCCAGCTCAGTAAGCAACCCCATAAGATTTGCATTCTTTTCCTTTTCAACTTTGAGCCTCTGGACCTCTTTCTCATATCGGGCCTCCACTGCCCTTTCTGCCTCTTTCAGAAAGTCTACCTCACCTTGCTTTCCCCTTTTACCTAGGGATACCTCTGCAACATTGTAGTCTACAGGGTCTATGGTTGCTTCATCGGTGTCTGGGGGAGGTGTTGACACAACGGCAACTGTTTCTCTGCTCGGCCCAGTTCGGAGGGTATGAAGTATCTGGGCTTTCTTGGCCTTCGGCGAGGCCTAAACTTGGGCCATCATTTCAGCCAGGGAGAGAGGAATCATAGGAGCAGATTGAGCCTTTCTTTTCCTGCTTTCTACCAGCCACTGAGGTGGAAGAGGTGGCCTTCCTACCAGAATTTTTTCCCATGATTCTTCTCCAGCACCCTGTGGTTGTTGCTCCTTAGCAACGTGGACCTCATCCATTCCTCTCCCTGCCTCAACTTCTTCTGCATCAATGTTCTCTTCAATCTCCATCTCCTCAGCCTTGTCCTATATGTCTATCACTAGGTCTGGACCCTGGTAGGATTCCTCGGGGATTTCTTCTTTGAGCTGCTCTTCTTCTTCTTGTTCTTCTGTTGGGGCCTCTTCCTCTGTTGGCACCTCTTTCAGCAGTAGGGGAGGTGTTGGGCCAATATTTAGAGTTTGGGCCGCTGTGATTACCTGCCCAAAGGTTGCTCCTAGGAGTGGCCCTTGGAACATGGCGGCTAGGGTTACGGTTACTCCCAAAGGTCTGGTTCCCCCAGCGGATGTCATTTGTTCACCTGGTTTTTGTTGGTCCACTCTCAGACCTAGCATCGCTTGAGCCTCGGAGGAAATCTCTGGCTTTGGTTCTTTTTCCTCTACCTGCTGCTCTTGTCCCTGTGCAGGCTCTTGCTCAATATCTTCTTGCTCTACAGCCTTTTGTTCCGCCCCTGGGACTTTTGCCTTTGTTTGTGTATTGTCCCCCTATAAGTTCCTGAACTCATTGGTTGCAAATACATCATCAAACTCTTCTTGCAGAGGGGGACTGGCCAGGACTTGTGCAGGCTCCATTTCCTTCTCTGGCTCTGGGGAACTAGAAGAAAGGATTTCTACTTGTTGGGGGTGGGATGCTTCTTACCCCGGCTCTGCCTTGGGCTTTTTGCTAAGCTTCTTCTTTCTCCAAGTAACCAGAGGTGGCCCCGCATCCCTTATTTCCACTGCCTCTAGGGGATCCACCCATGTCGCCTTTACCATTAAGGCTACTAATGACAGGGAGGAGGGGGGATGAAATGGTTTGGCCATGAGTGGTGGAGTGGTCAGCCGTGTTATTAATTTCTCCCTCATTTGCTGGGAGGATGCCACCGATTATTTTATTTGTTCTGTGATGGGCAATTCTTGCGCAAAAGGGGTTGTATCTATTCTTTTTCCCTTATCTGCCCCTTGTGAAGAAGTCCTAGCCCCCGGGGTCAATTTAGGTACCGGCTATGGGGTTAGTTTTGGCATCGGCTGGGCTGCTCGGTGGGTACTCCCAGGGCACACCTTCTTAAAATAGGCATGGCTTCTCTCGACCACCTCTCAAGTGTAGTCTTTAATAGTGGGCCCTTCCTGGGTGTCCTAGTTTACTGGTGAAAGAGCCTTTTTATCGATCCCCTTTTCCTTATACTGGGGATCTTCAGTGGGGGTGGTGTCTGAGAAGTCTGCTGGGAATTTTTGGAGCTTTAGTTTCTGCATCATTCTGGCTGTCATTCTGACATAGTGCCTACTCTGCACCTCCACATCATCTTGGCAATCTGCCCAGAAGTCCTCCATGTGTATACTATGGGGCTCTGAAGCTCGGGGCAGTGCCATTGCAATCCTGCCATGCAGATCAAAGTTTTTCTATGCCAGATAAAACTCTTGCAGGTTGTAACTTTTTAGTTCACTGTCTTCCTCCTTTGCGGTGGCCAGACTGCAGGTGAAATCCTTGCATGTGATCGGGAATGGGATGCTGGGTATCTTCTTGAGGGCAAAGAAGGCATGCACCTCCATCATCTGCCTGCAATACTCCAATAGCACGATCTTGTCCCCACAATGTTTGGGCAACAAGTAGGGTTTCCCAGAGAAGTCAGTGACCCTAATGTATGTGTGCTATTGGAATTGAATGTAGTAGTGTCCATAACTACAGACTAACTTCATCACCTCAGTAGACAGGTGGTATCTGGCATCCCAGGTGGGCGTGAGCAGATGGTAGTAAAAAAATGCATCATTTACGTGACAGAAACTGGGGAAGCTGGCCTCCCATTGAATCTATGGGAAATGGTCCCATGATGCTTTTTTTCCTGGGCCAATCCTAAGCACACCATCAGTAAGTAGGCCATGGGAGCGAGGCCTCTGTTGTGCTATGGCCCAGAAAATGTAAGAAGACATATAGAACTTCTTCTTCCTATTCAACTGCTGGAACTGGGAGTCGACATGGTTTGAGATTATTGTGGCCTAGTTGAAGAATTATCCCTTGGTGGAGATGCTGAGGAGGAAATAGTACATCCATTTAGAAAATTCTTGGGTGGAGGGTTTCCCAAAGACCCGGGCTAATGCTATTATCCCCATTTGGATGCTCTCCTTGAATTCAGAGCGGGGAATCTCTATCTTCATTCTCTTTGGGTCCCTCTTTGGGGCCTTAAACCAGTGGGTATTAATATATACCCAGGCAGCGTCCTCTAGTTGTGTAAACTAGGTTAGGGCATCGGTCCTTGTAACCACCGTGGCCCTATCAAATTGTGGGATCCCCAGGCTTTCCCAGAATGTGACTGGGTTGAGGGACACTAGTGGAGTGGGGTACCCCGTGGGCTCTGCGGCCACGAGCATAATGGCCCAAATAGAGGAGTTGTAATTGGTATCCAGTGTTAGGATAAGCTCCAGAGATTGCACGAAGCATGGGAAGCAAGCTACCTGGAGGATTCTGTAGTTCCCGATGTTGATTGCTAGTTGATCTCCAGCTTGTCGCTGGATGTGCATTAATTTCACCAAGGCCTGCATCTCTGCCTATGTTCTGACATTGGTGTCAGTTATCAGCTTAACCTTAGACTCAATCTTTGAGCCCACGATGACATTATCCTGTACAAATTTCATGGTGAGGGGCAACTTTTCTAGGGCCTTCTCCATCTTGGATTTTACTGCTGCCCTGGTCTCTACTGCAGAAGATAGCTCTGGGCTTCCGGGTGGAGATGATGCAGATGCTTTAGACATATTTGGAAGATGAACTCCGGGAACTTGCAAGACAAAGTGACCGTCAGAACACATTTATCAAAATAATTATTCTGGGGTCCGGAGATCTTACCACCGTGATGTTTGCTTTCCTAAAAAGTTAGTTTCATGCAAAGATAACCAAAAAGTAAAACACATCACAAACTCATCTTTTGTTAAACATCCAGGTCTGGAGATTTTCATCACACTTGGTGAAGACATAGGATGGATGGTGGTAGGAGACCCAAAACCCAAAGAAATGACCGTTAGTGAGGATGTGTAAAAAGGAAAGTCATTAAGCACATGTGGGTGCCACGTGCATAGGTATTAAATGCAAGTTATGGCTATGATGCCGGAGCCAATTGTCTGAATGCACAAAAAGTGAAAGCCACTTGGCTGGAATTTATTGTGCACATGGGACATATTTGAAGTTCTGACAGACTTCATGGAGGAGAGAGAAAACTGCCTATTTGAAACTGGCTAAGAGCCGAGTTTCAAACAGGTGGTTTTCTGCCCCGAAGCGAGGTCAGAGGTGGAAAACCAGAAATAGAGGTGACTTGATTAGCTTGTCAAGCCACTCAGAAGGATATACATGGAGCTGAGAGATATATACAAAGACATGGAGGGATATATAGAGATTATATACAACTATACACATATATACATCAGGTATACAATGCGAAACAACACCCATGGGAAAACCAGATGAGAGAGACATATATATAGCTATCTACGTATTTTACAGACAAACCTCTTCTGCACAGAGGGTGGACAACCCTCTGGTAGAGCTGACCCACCAACGGGTGGTAGAACTAGAAGACAACAAACCAGACGAAATAGAGAAACAAAACAAACCAACAAGGCAAACAGAAACCAAACAAAAACAAAAGAAAACTAGAGAGCGGGAAGTGGAAACACCAACCTGAGAATGCAGAAGGCAGAGGAAAGGGAGGATTTACCGCAGGAGCTCTGCAAAATCTCAAGTTGTCAAATGGTCAGAATCACCACCATAAAGCACTCACACTTGCCTGAAAGTGATCGGAAATGTTAAGCGTTGATTACCATAAACTCTCTGCAATTGCTCTGCTAATCGCTTTGAAATCGCTCTCTAAATTCTTGGAGGTTTTAATCATGGTAAATGTGAAAGTGACAGATAATTTCTATTTATACCTGCGGTAAAAACGGTAATGCTCCTCCTTCCGATAATCTTTGGACAAGCAAAACCTCCGGACTCCGGGCCCAGGGATCCCTTGTGATGATGTCCTTAAGAACATCATGGCGAAGAATCCCGGAGTCTGAAATCCGGTTTCTAATGAAGGACAACCTCCGGGACCAGGGTCCCGAAGATGAAAACCAAACGAACAAAACACCACACTAGGGGAAGAAAACCCTGGAGAAAGAAAACAAAAAGGGAAAGAAAGACAAGGCAAAGCCACAAGCAAAAACAAAAAGGGGGACCCAACATTTTGCACACAAAATGTAGGGACAGGGATGCAGGGCATAACATGTAATAAGGTGTCGTAATTGGTGTAAGAAAACTTGTTGGAACAAAATTAGGATTATTTGGAAAAGTCAATTTTTAGAAATTTTCTCACACATGTGCGAGCAAATAATTAGGACTAAAGTGTGTAGGAATCAAGTACTTAGCCTAATTAACCTTAGTTAATTAGTGAGTAGGTTTATTTGGTGAGAGTGATGTGAGGTAGGGTAGGATCTAGGTTCAAATAAGTTTAATCCAAATTAGATTTAGATTAATTATGGTTTAGAAGAATTAAGTCACGTGGAGGAATAAATAAATTAAAATTTATTTAAAAAAGGATTAATGAGGGAAATGTATATAAATAAAATTTAATACATTAAAGGGGATAGTATTTAAATTTAAATACTAAGGAGAGTGAATCAAATTTAATTAAATAAATATAAGAATATAACAAATATAATTAATTAAAATTAATTAGAATGCTATGGGAATATTAATTAAATTAATATAAGGATGATTTTAGACGTCTACAGTACTAAGTTAAGAGGTAATGTGTTTGAGCTAAATACTAAAAGGGCAACTTGTTTTGTTGTGAAGGTAGATAAAAATTAGTTATGGCATAGGAGGTTTTGTCACATAAATTTTGATAATATTCTAAGGGCCAGTAACACTAATGCTAACAGAGATTTTCCAAATAGTGTGAAGCCTACTAACACTATGTGTAGAGAATGTGTGATCGGAAAACAAACTAAGAGTAGATTTAAGAGAAAATCCTTTTCAGCAAGAGGAAATTTGGATCTATTACATATAGATCTTTTTGGTCCTACAAAGACTAGATCCTACTATGGTGAAAGGTAATTCATACTTTTTTTAATGACTATTCTAGGATGATGTGGGTTGCATTTATCAAAGAAAAATATGAAGCATTTGATAAGTTTAAGATTTTCAAAGAAAAAGTTGAGAATGAATTGGGTCTTAAGATAATTTTTTTTATGTCAGACAAAGGTGGATAATTTACATCATATTTTTTCAATGCTTACATTGAAAAGCATGGGATATACAGATAGACTTATGCTCCTAGGACACCTCGGTAGAATGGGATTGAAAAAAGAAGAAATAGAACTATACTGGATGTGGCCAGGACAATGTTTCTTGAAGGTAATGTAGCTCATATGAATTGGAGAGAAGAAGTCAGTACTATTGTCTACACTTTGAATACACTCTATGAAATTTAGTTTGGTTATGCTCCTACTGTAAAATACTTCAGAATATTTGGTAGCAAGTGTTATATCAAAAGAGATGACAAAATTGGAAAGTTTGATGCTAGAAGTGATGAAGGAGTTTTCCTTGGCCATTATACTAGAAGTAAGACTTATAAATGTTTCAATATGAGATTGAGAAAAATAGTTGAAAGTGATAATGTGAAAATTGATGAGAGGTTTCATATTGAAATCCCAGAGAATGAGAATAATACTAAAAATCAAGAGATAGAATAAAATCTTGAGTTTGAAACATGCTCGGATGAGCCTATAGAAGCACCAAAGACACCAAGGTATGTTAAGATGAATCATCCTAAGAATAAAATTATTGGTGATATTAATAAGGACATGATGACAAGGTCTAAAGTTTTAAATGAGATTTGTTTGATTTCACAAGTAGAACCTAAGACTATTGATGAGGCATGTAAAGATGAATCTTGGATTAAGGAAATGCAGGAAGAATTATATTAGATAGAGAAAAAAAATACTTGGGAATTGGTTCCTAGACCTAAGTACAAAAGTGTAATTGGAACTAAATGGGTTTTCAGAAAAAAAAGAATGAAGAAGGTATGGTTGTAAGAAATATGGCTAGACTGGTCTTCAAGGGATATTCAAAACAAGATGGTATAGAATTTGAAGAAACATTTGCACCTATTGCGAGGTTAGAGGCAGTGAGATTGTTCATTTCTTATGCAACACATTAATACTTCTAGGTATATTAGATGGTTGTGAAGCCTGTATTTCTAAATGGTGATCTAGAGGAAGAGGCATACATTGAGTAACCTGATGGTTTTCCTTTGATAGATGATAAAGACATGGTTTGTAGTTTGAGAAAGGCATTGTATGGACTGCAACAAACACCTAGAGCATGGTTTGATTGGATAGATAGGTATTTATTGCATCTTGGTTTTAGAAAAGGTAGTGCAGATAGTAATCTATATTTGTGAGCTTGTGAAGATGGAATCTTAATTTTTGAAGTCTTTATGGATGATATAATATTTGGAGGCAATGATGAAATGAGTAACAAATTCTCTGAAGAAATGAAAAGTGAATGTGAAATGTCTATGATTAGAAAAATGAAGTTCTTACTTGGTTTGGAAATTACTCAAAGCAAGCATAGTATTTTTATTTCTCAAACCAAGTATCTTAAGGAGTTGCTAAATAAGTTTGGGATGGGAGATTGTAAACCTTTTGGAATACCTATGGTTACATGATGCAGGCTTACTACTGTTGATGACTCTCAAAGTGTTCTTTAGACAAAATGTTAGGAACAGTCCCAAGAGATAACTGAGAGGGGGGGGGGTGAATTAGTTATCTAGTAGTTTTAGTTCTTTTCTTCAATTAAGTATAGAATAACATTAAGTATAAATACAAAAGATAACATAGAATAGAACACCACAATTTTGGTTACAGGGAAACCAAAATAGGTAAAAACCCTGGTGGGAATTAGCACCCACAAATAATTGCACTAGAGTTTAATGATCCCTGTTAGAAGATCTTACAACCTTGTTAGGAGTTGATCTTTAAAATGCAATAAGTACAGTGACCTAGTTAAGGGTAGGACCCTGTTAGGATTCTTTTACAAATAACCCTGTTAGGGGTGAGGACACACTGTCCAAGAGCACACTGCTAAAATGATGAAGGCTGCAACCTTTTGCAATATTGATATACACTATATTTGATAATTGAACTATTTAAATAGACCTGATGTCTTGATCAGTTCCAGTGAATTGTATGCACTCTCTACTTATTCACATAGATCTTTAACTAATGAATGAAATAGCTTGACTGGCCCAAAACAACTAGCATCCTACTCTATTCTTTTCTCATTATTTTTTTTCTCATTCACGCTTGGTGAACACAAATGAATTGCTATATGTATCTTCTTCAAAGGATATGATCATGTCGACTATAGGAATACCTTAAATACTTTTTTTGTCGGCTAAACTAAGAACACAATATAATTAGAACCGTGCAACTCAAAAAGAATAGACGCATCACTTCACATAGTCGGCTCCACCAAAATCACTCAAATGTCACACTTCAGATGAAACATGTTTAGCGCCTTTGGTTAATCATATTTGAATCATAACTAAACATGAATCTGAACACGCATATCCCAAAGATAGGTGCAACTAAAGAATCAATAAAATTGTTGTCAGCTTTCAAATAAATAATCCTCTGAAATAGTGGCTGGTAAACAGATCAACATACATCAATTGTAACTGAACTTTCAAGTCTGCATATATGAAAATGATATAATAAGTATGTCTGAAACATAAAAAAAACCGTGCAAGACTCCAACATATCCATACTAAAAAGTGAATATAGTACACTTCTATATCCTATATGTTGTCATCAATGACAAACATACAGTCAACTATTTGCACATGGGAAAATCTCCAACAATCTCCCCCTTTGACATTGATGGCAACATATGATATTAAAAACACCATCAATCCAAAAGTGTCTTCTTTCTTTTTAAAATCTTCTCAATATCCTCATTAAAGGTTCCTCTTAACTGTTGTATCTCCTTTGACTGTGTTTTTATTTTCATGACTGTATACTCCCCTAGAGTATACGCTCCCCTCTTACTCTATACTCCCCCTTTAACATCAATGGAAAAGGATGCCAAATAAAAATAAGCACAGGTAATACTCCAGAAGTAGAGTAGTCAACCACTCATCTGTCACCAAGGCCTGATGCATTTACTGTGAGTTCTAATTAGACTCAGGAAAGGGAATTACTCCCAGATTCTTCCAGAGATATTCAAAAGTATCTTTTGATAAAGGTTTCATGAATATGTCTGCCAACTGATATTTGGTTCTCACATAATCCAACTTCACTTCTCTCTTTGCAACTTTTTCTCTAAGAAAGTGATATTTTATTTCTATGTGTTTTTTCTTTGCGTGCATCATAGAATTTTTTGACATATTAATAGTGCTAGTGTTGTCACAATGAATGACAATAGGATAATTAATCTGAATTCCAATGTCTTTAATCATCTTCTTGATCCAAACCATTATTGAATAATTCAATGCTTCTGCTACATACCCAGCTTCTATTGTGTTAGAATGAATTTAGAATAACTAAGAGGGGAGGGGTGAATCAGTTATCCTCAGGTCTAGATGTAGTAAAATAAAACTTTCTATATTTTAGATCTACTCGGTAGTAGTAGCATAAGTCAACAACTTTAATCATGCATTTTACTGTCAATTGAAATTAGCTTGTAGAAACATAATAGTAAAACAAACCATAAGCATTCATACAAGTTGACACAAGTATTTAACATGGAAACCCAATATGGGAAAAACCACCAGTAACATGCTACCAAGTTTTCACTCTTCTGGAGTGATGCCCTGCAAGGAGCCAACCCTGTTAAAGGTTACAATAACACACTGCTAGGTGTGACCTAGTTAAAGGATTTAATCACCCTATCAGGAGTGGCCTTGTTAAAGGACTTGTAATATTCCACCTGAATGTCACCTTGTTAGAGGATTTATACAAATGATTGTTGGGTCAACCTTGTTAAAGGATTTAACTAATATAATGGTTAGAAAGTAATCAGCAGTTGTGATTTGATACATACAACTTACTTTGCAAATTCAGATCCAATTACAGCTCTAATGTTAACTTACTAGATAGCTTGCATTGTCATCTCAACCTTCTAATCTACTTGGAAATCTGTCAAGCAATCACACATGCAACTCTATGCTTCTGTATTCAGCCTTCTCTGCTAGATTATGCTAAATAGTAAATCAACTATGCAACTCTCTTGCATACAAACATGTACTTCCACATTCAGCAACACACTTCAACATTCTAAATGAATAACCCCTTGAGGTTATCATATACCTCTCTGTCTTAGGTCACATAAATATTTTGCCACTTAAACAAGATCGTAGATCTTAGGTTAGGTCAGATCCAATGGATCATCCCATCTTTGCATTACATTTACTTCTCTATATTAGTCTCTAATTAAATCTTGAAACCATGGATTAATTATGATTACCCATACATTAAATGATGCGGATCAATCATTAATTAACATTACATATCCCAATAAAATCAACTAAGTTAGCCAAAGATCTCAAATCTTATCATTAATCCATTTACTTCAAGTCAGCCAACATCACTATTTTCACTCATCAATTTCACTGGTGCTCGGTAATGAACAAATTTACTTGTCACAAGCAACTTTTACTAGGCATAAGCAACTTTTCCTGGCACAAGCCAAAACTTGCTTGGCACAGAACAACTAGAAAAAATTTCTTTGAAAGATAAACAACTAATTAATTTTCCAGAGTGCCAACTGATCATGTACCCTTTTATTTTCCTTAACTCAACCATTCACTTGGTCTTCTTGTTAAATCTTCTCCATCAACTATTGATATGGTACTCAAATAGATAACAATAGTCTCACAGTCAAGGTTTGACAACAATGACAAAATAACAATTGCTTGCAATGTCACTTTCCAACAATCTCCCTCTTTGACATTGATGGAAACACAAAATATTAAAACAATGATTTAACAAGCATAGTTACCAACCAATCCAAAAATTCACCTATGTTCCTTGATATGAACGAATCTTTATTAATGTCTTTAGCTTCATTCTGATTCTTATCTGTAAAACATTTCTCCCTCTGTGTCTGTAATCACACTGTAATCATCTATGTCTAATCATCTGTAGACTCCCTCTGAGTAGATAATCACTTCAAT
>MU227120.1:1874081-1922418 GCA_018584345.1 Thuja plicata | reverse complement strand
ACATTTCAAATGTAGTGAGTCTGCCTATCAGATTTTCCAGATTTAGATTATTGTTAGGAGTACATCTCAATTCTTGAATTGCAGAAACTCTAATAGCATATACAGGAAGTAAAGTTCTCAGTACCTTTCTCATTATGGTGTTTTCATCAATTGTTCCATTAGCTCCGCTAATGGCATTTACAACTTCTTTTACTCTACCATAGTACTGATTGACATTTTCACCTTCTTGCATTTTCATTTCATTACCTCTTAGACTTTCTAATTTAGCTCTCAGCACATTTATGTTTCCACCATAGATAGTTGCAAGCTTGTCCCACATCTACTTTGCATTTGTGTAGCTCTTTATATCATCAAACTCTGAATAGCTCAATGAGGAGGTGATCTCCAGCATTACTTGATTGTGGTCTTGCTTTTCTTTTAGTTGAGCAGCCATGAGAGGGGTAGTAGGTGATACATAGTCATTTTCAATAAGTCACTTAGCATCATCTCCAATAATAGCCAAATGTAGTTTCATCAAACTTTGCCATGCAAGGAAGTTGTCTTTGTTCATCTTAGGAACCTCCTTCTTATACATCTTGATCTTTTCGCTCCAAGTACCTTCAAACTATTTTTTAGGAGACCAAAGCGCTGATACCAATTGTTAGAATAAATTTAAAATAACTGAGAGGGGAGGGGTGAATCAGTTATCCTCAGGTCTATATTTAGTAAAATAAAACTTTCTGTATTTCAGATCTACTCGATAGCAGTAACATAAGTCAACAACTTTAATCATCCAATTTACTGTCAATTGAAATTAGCTTGTATAAACATAACACTAAAACAAACCATAAGCATTCATACAAGTTGACACAAGTATTAACATGGAAACCCAATATGGGAAAAACCACTAGTAACATGCTACCAAGTTTTCACTCTTCTAAAGTGATGCCCTATGAGGAGCCAACCTTGTTAAAGGTTACAATAACACACTACTAGCTGTGACCTAGTTAAAGGATTTAATCACCCTGTTAGGAGTTGCCTTGTTAGAGGCCTTAGAAAATTCCACCTAAATGTCACCTTGTTAGAGAATTTATACAAATGAATATTAGGTCAACCTTGCTAAAGGATTTAATTGATACAATGGTTAGAAAGTAATCAGTAGTTGTGATATGATACATACAACTTACTTTGCAAATTTTGATCCAATTACAGCTCTGATGTTAACTTACTGGATAGCCTGCATTGTCATCTCAACCTTCTGATTTGCTTGGAAATCTGTCAGTCAATCACACATGCAACTCTATGCTTCTATATTCAGCCTTCTCTGCTAGATTATGCTAAACAATAAATCAACTATGCAACTCTCTTGCATACACACATGTACTTCCACATTCAGCAGCACACTTCTGCATTCTAAATGAATAAGCCCTTGAGGTTATCATATACCTCTCTGTCTTAGGTTAGATAAATATTTTTCCTCTTAAACAAGATCATAGATCTTAGGCTTGGTCAGATCCAACAGATCATCCCATCATTGCATTACATTTACTTCTCCAAAGTAGTCTCTAATTAAATCTTGAAACCATGCATTAATTACAATTACCCATACATTAAATGACATGGATCAATCTTTAATTAACATTACACATCCCAAAAAAATCAACTAAGTATGCCAAATATCTCAAATCTTATCATTAATCCATTTACTTCAAGTTGGCCAACATTGTTGTTTTCACTCGATAATTTTATTGGTGCTTGGCAATAAACAACTTTGCTCGTCACAAGCAACTTTTACTCAGCATAAGCAACTTTTCTCGGCACAAGCCAAAACTTTCTTGGCACAGAATAGCCAAAAAAACTATCTTTAAAAGATAAACAACTAATTACTTTGCTAGAGTGCCAACTGATCAAGTACCCTTTTATTTTCCTTAACTCAACCATTCACTTGGTCTTCTTGTTAAATCTTCTTCATCAACAATAGATATGGTACTGAAACAGATAACAATAGTCTCACCAGTCAAGGTTTGACAGCAATGACAAAATAAAAATTGCTTGCAATGTCACTTTCAAACACTATTGTTGACTGAGAAATACAATTCTGCTTTTTGCTTGTCCAAGTAACCAACCTTTTTCGAAGAAATACTTCTCCTCTTGAGGTACTCTTTCTGTCATCAACACAACCTGCCCAATATGCATCTATGTACACATGAAGTTCTACATTTTCTGAATTAGGATACCATAAACCATAGTCTATAGTTCCTTTTAAATATCTGAATATTCTTTTTATTTCCATTAAGTGATTCTATTTTGGTTCAGCTGCAAATCTCCCAATAATGCCAACTACATTAGAAATATCTGGTTTAGATTGAGTGAGATATATAATTTTTCCAATCATGGATTTTTAAAGTGTTTTGTCAACTGCTTTGGAGTCATCATTTTTAGAAAGTTTACTTCCTATTATCATAGGAGTGCTTACAGGCTTGCAATATTCCATCTTAAATGTATTCAATATCTCCTTCACATATTTAGACTGATTTATGAATATGCCTTTGTCTATCTGTTTTACATTTAATCCTAAAAAGTATTTTATAGGTCCAATCATGCTCATTTCAAATTCGCTCTGCATCTCTTTGGCAAATTCTGCACTAAGCTTGTCATTACCTCCAAAAATAATGTCATCAACAAAAATAGAAACAAGTAATAGTCCTTCAGGTGTCTCTCTTATGAATAAGTTTCAATTTGCTTCTCCCTTTTTGAATCTAATCTTTGTCAAGTAGCCATCAAGTCTCTCATACCATGCTCTTGGGGCCTGTTTAAGTCCATAGAGGGCTTTCTTTAGTCTGCATACCATGTCTTGTTTGTCTGATAATTTAAATCCTTCAGGCTTCTCTATGTAGACTTCTTCCCTCATGTCACCGTTCAGAAATGCTGATTTAACATCCATCTGATATACTTTAAAGTTTTTGAATGTTGCATAAGCTAAAAACAACTTAATAGATTCTAGTCTGCTCACAGGGGAAAATGTATTAGAGTAGTCAATTCCTTCTCTCTACGCATATCCTTTACATACCAATCTTTCTTTGTTTCTTATCACTGTACCATATTCATTCATTTTGTTTTTGAATATCCACTTAGTTCCAATCACATTTTTATCACAAGGTCTAGGGACCAATTCACATGTGTCATTCTTAATTATCTGATCTAATTCTTCTTGCATTGTATTTTTCCAATCTGAATCATTGCACACATCTTCAACACTTAAGGGTTCAATTTGTGAAAGTAAATATACCTCTTCATCAATGGTTGAACCTTTTGCTTTAGATCTTGTCAAAACTTTACTGCTATTATGTGTATTTTGAAATTTTTGGTGTGACACTCTCATCTGTAATCTATGATTCCTCTTCACTTGGTTCAGGGTTATTGCATGATACATCAATATAGTCAAACATTTCTTCAATAACTATTTCTTTATTGATAGGTCTAGGTTCATCTTCAATCATAGGTTCATATTCATAATATCTCTCTTGAATCATGAACTTCTCATCAATCTTCACATGTGCACTTTCAATGATTTTCTTCAACCTTAAATTAAAACATCTGTAAGCTTTTCTCTTAGTAGAGTAACCAAGAAAAATGCCTTCATCACTTCTAGCATCAAACTTACTAGCACCATCATCTCTCTTGATGTAGCATTTGTGCCCAAAGATTCTGAAGTATTTTATTGTAGGTACATTACAAAACCAAAGTTCATAAGGTGTTTTGTCTATTCCTATCCTTAGTTGAATTCTATTGATAGTATAGACTGCTGTACTGACTGATTGTCTCCAATAGGTGTGTGCAACTTTTCCTTTAATCATGATAGTGCACACTGTTTCAAGTATTATCCTGTTTCTTCTTTCTACAATTCCATTTTGTTGAGGGGTTCTAGGTGCACTTAGTTGTCTATTGATCCCATGTTCTTTGTAGTACTCAAGAAACTTGTCAAGGGTTAATTCTCCCCCTCTATTAGATCTCTGACATTTTATCTTTAATCCAGATTCATTTTCAACTTTAGCTTTGAATATTTTGAACTTCTCAAAGTCTTAAAATTTATCTTTCAAGAACGCAACCCACATCATTCTGGAGAAATCATCAACAAAAAAAATGAAATACCATTCACCATAGTATGATCTAGTTTGAGTAGGTCCACATAAGTCAGTATGCACTAGGTCTAATTTGTTCTCTATAGAGTTCTATTTTCTTCTAAATGAGTTCCTCACATGCTTTCCCATTACACATTCCCTGCACATAGTATCAACTAGTCTTGCAATGCTAGGAATGTCTCTTACTACCTTTACATTTCTTATCTTTACTATGTTGTCAAAATTGATATGACAAAATATTTTGTGCCATAACCAACTGTCATCCACTTTTTCAACAAGACAACTTTCTTCGGAGTTGAGCTAAAAAACATTACCTTGGTCTTTGAACCTGATGCAATCATGTCTCCTTCTTTGTTATTAATGATGCACCTATTTTTTTTGAATTCTAACTGATATCCTTAATCGAGAAACTGCCCAACACTTAGTAGGTTATGATGTAAACCATCAACGTACAAAACATCATTTGTCTTGTTCTTTCCATCTAAAGTGATAGATCCTCTGCCTATGATAGGTTTAGGAGTGCTATCTCCAAATCTAACCATGCCACCTTTGTAATTTTAGATGTACAAATCTATATTTGTCTCTTGTCATGTGATGTGAACACCGCTGTCAATGATCTACTCTATTCTAATGTCTTCTTGTGAAACTAAAGCCAATTCTTGTGCTTTCTTTTCATCTTCAATTTTCATATCTTTAATTGCAACAAATCCAATTTCATCCTCTCTTGAATCATCATCAGTCACACCATCATCAGCATAATAGCATTCCTTAGTATATTTGGGTTTGTAATCTAACCTAAACTTCTTGATTCTTGTAGGACACTTGGATGCAAAATTTCCAACTTTGTTGCACAAAAAATATTTGAATGGTAGCTGTCCCTCATATTTTCCTTTACCTTTCCTTTCTTTCTTGGCAATCATAGCAATGATTTCTTCTAGTTTTGTATCAACTTCTTCTTTCTCAATATTACTAGAGATGCTCAAGGATTTCTTACCATGGAATGAGGCTTTGAAAGCTGTTTCAATTTTAGGTTCTGTCTTCAATCTTGATATCTCAAATGATGAAATTTCGTTGATCAAGGTTTCTCTTTTGAAGTCTTTTGAAAATTGCATGGTTTCATCCAAGATGTTTATCTTTCTCTCATAATCTACGGCCAATGTAGTCCTTAGTTTGTCCATTATGACTTCCTCCAAAATTTCTCCTCCATTATTTCATATTCCTAAAACTACTTCATTAATCCTCTGATTGTAAGCTCTGATGTTTTCTTCAGGTAGCATTTCTAAATTGTGTATCTTTTCTTCCATGTTTTTCTACATGCATTCTTGGCTCGGATGTCTCCTTCAAACATGTCTTCTAGGTAATTCCATATTGAATTGGCTTTATCTATCTTCTCGATCTCAAAAAATTCACTGTCAGATAAGGCTCTAATTAGGGATTATTTGGCAATTACATTTTGGGTGAATACTTCCTTTTGTTTAATAGTAGAATCTTCTTCTGCAAGATATTTCAAAGTAGGAACATCAACTGTGTGAGTAGAAACCTTATAGATCTAAAAACAAATGCACTGTAAATGTGTTAGCATTTTGTTCTTCCACTCAAGATAATTCTCTCCTTCAAACTTAGGACTCTCTTTTCTGAAGTACACCATATGATCTACCTTAAGCTATTAGGATTTCTCTCCAAGGCACTTGGCTCTAATACCAATTGTTAGGAACAGTCCCAAGAGATAACTGAGAGGGGGGGGGGGGTGAATCAGTTAGCTATTAGTTTTAGTTCTTTTCTTCAATTAAGTATAGAATAACATTAAACATAAATACAAAAAGATAACACAAAATAGAACACCACAATTTTGGTTATGGGGAAACCAAAATAGGTAAAAACCCTGGTGGGAATTAGCACCCACAAAGAACTACACTAGAGTATAATTATCCCTATTAGAAGATCTTACAACCCTATTAGGAGTTGATCTTTACAATGAAATAAGTACAGTGACCTAGTTAAGGGTCAGGCCCTGTTAGGAGTCTTTTACAAATAACCCTGTTAGGGGTGAGGACACACAGTCCAAGAGCACACTGCTAAAATGATGAAGGCTACAACCATCTACAAAATAGATATATACTATATCTGGTCATTGAACTATTTAAATAGACCTAATGTCTTGATCAGTTCCAGTGAATTGTATGCACTCTCTGCTTCTTCACATAGAACTTTAACTGATGAATGAAATAGCTTTACTATCCCAAAACAACTAGCATCCTGCTCTATTCTTGTCTTAGTATTTTTCTTCTCATTCATGCTTGGTGATCACAAATGAACTAATATATGTATCTTCTTCAAAGGATATGATCACATCGACTGTAGGAATCCCTTCAATACTTTTTTTTTGGCTATACTAAGCACACAATATAATTAGAACCGCGCAACTCAAAAAGAATATATGCATCGCTTCACATAGTCAGCTCCACCAAAATCACTCAAATATCACACTTCAGATGAAACATGTTTAGCACCTTTGGTTAATCATCTTTGACTCATAATTAAACATGCATCCAAACATGCATATCCCAAAGATAGGTGCAACTAAAGAATCAATACAATTACTGTCGGCTTTCAAAAAACAAATCCTCTAAAACTGTGGCTAGTAAATAGATCAACATAAATTAATTGTAACCGAACTTTTGAGTCTGCGTGTATGAACATGATATAATAAGTATGTATGAAACATAAAAAGAACTGTGCAAGGCTCCAACATATCCATACTAAAAAGTGAATACAGTACACTACTGTATACTATATGTTGTCATCAATGACAAACATACAGTCAACTATTTGCACATGGGAAAATCTCCAACAGAAAATATAGGTCCATGAATGAAGGTTTGCACTATTTAACTCACACTATACCAGACATAGCTAGTGCAGTTAGAATTATTGTGAGGTTCCAAGTTGATTCTAAGGAGAATCACCTTGTTACAGTTAAAAGGATATTTAGATATTTGAAAGGGACACTAGAATATGGTTTATGGTATGAAAAGTATGATGATTTTACATTACATACTTATACTGATGGTGATTTGGAAGGATGTGTTGATGATAGGAAAAGCACCAGTGGTAGAGAATTTTTCCTTGGAAATAGGTTGGTTTCATGGTTAAGTAAGTAGGATTGTATAGCTCAATCTACTTTTGAATTAGAATATGTAGCTGCCACTATAAATTACACACATATTGTTTGGATGAAATAGATGCTAAAGGACATTGGGATAACCTTTGAAGAACTAGTCATTATACATTGTGATAATACAAGCACAATGAACATGCCAAAGAGTCCTATTATGCATTCAAAGACTAAACATATTTCAATCAAGTATCACTTTTTGAGAGACAAGGTTGCAGAAAAGGATGTTAGATTGGAGTACGTTAGTACAAAGGAGAAAATAGAAGATATATTCACTAAACCTTTTCCAAAAGATGCCTTTGAGTATCTCAGAGGTATGCTTGGGGTGAGAACCCCTCCCAGTGAGAACTATATGATGCTAGCATGCATCAGTCTAGTAGTTATCAGAGCCATATCATTCTCTAGATTTAATGGTTGGATGCACTCCTCAGGGGGAGTGCTCGCAGAACATAAGAGAGCATATTTGGGTGAACAAGCACGTAGTTTTTTGTAGGCATGAAGATTTGAAAATGATACACTTTGCATTGATAAGATGTACAGAGAATGGAAATTATTGTGGTACCCTTTTTCATTGATGTCAATGGGGGAGAGATATAAGTGAAAAATCCCTACTGTCTTAGGGGGAGTTGTGAAGAGGATATTGAGAAAGTTGTATTAAGAAGGATAGTCTTGGGTTGATGGATTTTCACATATTTTTCCATCAATTCCAAAGGTGGATATTTTTGGAATTGTTTATGATTGAGGTGTTGATATTCATGTTTTGTCGTTGATGTCAATATATGTTTCATTTGGATGCTTTAGAAGTTTTAGAAAGACTGTTATCACAAGTACATGCAAGATTGACAATTGTGTATGAAAAATGTATGACATGTTAGAGTATTCAAGAATAGATCTGTGTAGAGAGATGATTTTATACCTTATGTCTAAGGTCACTAGATTTTATGTTGTTATTTTCATGCGTTATAATTATTTTGGTGAAGATTGGTTACAAAACAATGACAGAGGATTATGACACAGATGGTCTATGAGTTTTTGAGATAACTTGGATGTGACCATGGTTCATGGTATGGGAGATTAAGGCATGATAGAAGATACATGGGAGAAAATTATTTGTGATTCTTGGGTTGCTATATTCTTGATGACGTCAGCTGAGGCATGTAGACTAGCAAAGACCTATTTCGGGTAGACCATAGAGATGTAATGTGCTTAGTCAATGAAGAACGTGAATTATGGATATTTGAGCATAATGAATTATTTGTATTTGTTATTTATTTGTGTAAGGTACCATGTGTATGTTAGCAAGGGTCTATGTAATTTTTTGTGCATTGGGGAAGTCTTAAGAGTCTGAACTAATTTCTTACTGTAACTTGTATAAAAAAAAGTACTGTCTTGATGTGAAAGATAAGTGAGAGGATGGATTGGATGTTGCAAGCATGTCGATGCAAGTTCTATTAGATGCAGAGAGTGATTATGTTTGTAATGCACTTCATTGGAGCTGTATAGGAAAATAAATTTTCTATCAGTTTGTTCACTATTATAAGTATACTTTTATACTTCTCTTTGGATAGTGGATCCAGAAGGTGGGTTTAACCTTCACTTTGGGAAGTGTGCTCAGGTAGTGAGTTCATCATTTCATTCAACTCCTAATAGGGTTCAGAAGACTCCTAAAAAGGTTTTTCCTTTAACAGAGACTTTGTAATAGATATAATAATTAGCTCCTAACAAGGCTAGATCTTCTAAGAGGGATAAAATATTTCTAGTGCATTATTTGTGGGCATTAATTCCCACTGAGTTTTTTCCCTTAACAAGGTTTTTCTCGACAATGAATACTTTTGTTATGGTATTTCTCTTGAAGTGTTAAAATTTGCATTAAGTAATTGATTTATAAGTTTAAAATTTAATTATTTGGCATACAACTAATTCACCCCCCTCTCAGTTGTATTATTCCTAATAGAAGGAAGTACTCTAGAGACAATAGGAGGAAGAAGAATAGAAAATAAGGGAGGAAAAATCTAAGGCACAAGAAAAAAGAAGACCCACGAGAATAATCCTAACCCCACCAATTGATAGCCCAATGTTCAGCTTCTAGGACACCACAAAATCAATACTCAATGCCTCAACTTTTCTATAATGCTTAGTTGTTGGGTTCAAAAGGAAAACAAAGGCCAAAGCATTAGGTGTTACTCTAGGATCTCATGGTTGAACTCACACTTTTGAAGAAGGAAAAGAATGTGAGGTCTATGTTCACCACCAGTATGAATTCCAAAGGATAAATGGTAGTGTATGGCTACATTGCACCCTTGGATAAAAATAAACAAAGGTCTCTCTCAAAGACTACTGGCCCACCCAAATCAATTTGGGAAAGAATACTAAGTGGAGAGAACTAGATAACCTCAATGATACCACCAACATGGTGTAGGAGAGGGTCAAGAAAGAGTATAAGGAAAATATGGAATTGAATTCCAAGTTAGCCCAAGGTGAGGAGTTTTACTAGGAACTAGCTACCCTCATCTCCTCACAAGATCCAAGTGCATCTACCCCAATATTTCTACTATGGGAAGAGATGAATTATTTATAGAAAATGAAGATAAAATAATTCGTCAAAGACTAATATATCTCCAAGAAAGTGGATAAGGTTTATGAATTCCTCTTTGAGTCCATTGGAGATTACTTTAAAGCAATAGGGACCGAGGTCGACATTCGTAATCATGATGTAAGTTTGTGTAACACTAATAAAAAATTATGAGAAGTAGATGAAAGGCTTGAAAATGATCTATGGTCTAGATAAAGATGATTCGATTATTGATGACATCCTTGGGGATGAGGATGCAAATTTCACAGATGTTAGCATCTAGAAGCTCAGGTTTAAAGCCGATTTCATTTAGTTTTCCTAGAAGATAGTCATGAAGCACCATTAGTGAAAAAGAAGGCAACACTATTCACAGTGTACATACTAAACACAAAGGGTTCCCACATAGATAATTTTAAGTGGAGAACAATTTTAGATGCTTTGTTACCCATTTTTTAGGAGCGAATGGAGGAACAATATGGTCCTTCCCACAATTTTGAGAAATAGGTCATGGATGATCGTTTAGACTTAATTATTTCTAGATACAAGGCTAAAAATGTCTCTGAGAAAATGAAGGAACACATAGAGAAAGTGAAGGAATTACTAGGAGAGGCCAAGTTCTGGATATAGTGGGTGCGATTAAAAAATGAGGAGTCCATTGAGGAGTGTATCTAAAACTTTTCAAAATATAGAGAAGATACTCCAGGGTGATTGAACCTTGTATTCTTAAATATATTATTCTTTATTCTTCAAGTATAAAGGGAATTTAGGACTTTTAAAACCTTGATTCACTCCAAATTTTGTCATTATTTCACGTGTCACATCCATACAGACACACTACAACATATACCCTACTATCTGAATTTAAAACATTTAAGAATATAAATGTTTCTCCACCACATAGGCTAAAATATTGTTTTCATAGGAAGTGACATGTGACAGAGGCCTCTCATAGGTGCCACCTACCTTCCCTATGAAGCATAATTTAAGCATTGATTACATGGTACAAGTACCTAATAAACTAATATATTGTTGGTCTATCATTGAAGGAAATAATGTGATCTAGAAAGAGTACACACCATAGAAGAAGACTTGTACACCAACATCCTCCTTAGGATTTTGACCTCCAGGTTTCTTCTCTCTCTGTCTTCTTTAATTTCTTCTTTCTTTGGATATGTAATGTAAATGGTTTAGTTCCTTATAAATGTGCTATTTTAGGCCATAGTTAGCTTCTATAGAATTGATGATTTTGAGGAACCATAACCAATAGTAAAGATATTTTTTAGCTTTCTAACTGTATCACCTTAAAATGGAAGCACTTCCATGTTAAGAACATTTAACCCTCCTTAGGGGGTGTGTTTATCCATCATCATATTGTCCCCTCATTTCTTCACCTTCTCCTACTTCTGTGCCTATTTTGGACCTTGATTGGGCCTCTCCAGGCACCATCCATCCCATTTGGAATATTTTCTAAGGGTTCTAACTCCCTCGGTCAAGGTCAACCTTGACCTTGACCTAGGTCAAATTCAACCTCAACTTTGACCTAGTCCCCCTTTCAATTTTGAAAGTTTGTCGACTGCCGGAGGTCATCAAAAGTTCTTTTCCCGCTTCCCGATCAGCTATTTCGAGTTGCAAAGTGATGATTCTTAAATTATATTTAATATAGGTCCTCTTCTAGGGATATAGGTCTAATTGGAATTTAATTCTCCTATATAGGCCTCTCTAGAATATTGTTCCCTAGTTTCATATATAAGGAAGCCTTCTCCTCTCATTTTCTCTAAGTGAAGTCTAAGTGAAAGGATGTAAGCTCTAAATACAAAAGGTGATACAGAAGAGAAAAGTTCAAGCATCCATTGTTCTATATGTTTTCAAGCTTTCAAAGTGTTCAATCTTCCTCTCAAGAATTCAAGTTCTCCATTGAAGATCAAGGATTCAAGCTTTCAAGCCTTTGAAGGGATTTGGTTCAAGCATTCAAGATTCATCATTCAAGTCCTAGATCTATCCATCATGGTGGTGTGATCTTCCTTCAATATCCTTTGTGCATCCTCAAGACTCATTCATTCTCTCCTTAAGGTGGATTCCAAGCATACAATCATGGAGGTTTATGGTTTCTAATATTGAGACCAAGCTTTCATATTTACATACTTGTTTACATTCGAAATATAATTGCATATCTATTGAATATCAAAGCTTCATTATAAGATTTACTTCTACTAATTTCTAGCATTCTCTATTTCAATTATTGATTTCAAAGTTAATTCCTAAATCTGGGTTTGACTAAGGTAAAGCCCTCCCACCAACAAGCAAATCTATTTTTATTGTAGGTATAGGTTCAGAATAGAAGATTAGAGTGCAGATTTGGATACCCTTTTTGGAAAAATTTTAGGATCTGGAAATAGATTTTCAGTCACAGAATTTTTAGGTCAATTCTTCTCTAGGTTAGAATTGAAAATTTTGTGTCAATGGTGACATTGACTTGAGGGTCAAAATTGGAACTGTGTCAGTATAGAAAAAGATTTATGGGTTTTGTTTGTCTTTATGTTTCTGTTCCAAATTTGATCTCAAATTTTCTAGTAACTCAGTGAAGACCCCTAAAAATAGAATTCTTCAGATCTGTAACATTTTAAGGTTAGTACTATTATCCTATCTATTTCAATTAAAGTTCTTAATCATTTTAGATCTATCGCACATTCTTTTCTATAAAATAGAATTTAAGATCTTCTTCTTCACTCTTATTTCCGATCGATTGATTCATTTATGCATTGATCCTTCCTTTGGGGTTAATCAATTTGGATCCTTCCTTTGTATTTAAGGTTAGGAGGAACACCTTATCTTCCCCACATAATAACACATCCATTTCTTATTTCTTATATTCTTTCTTTTTGTTGTTAGATGCTTTGCCTCTTTTCCTTAGAGACTAGATTTTGCATACATACTGAATTGTTTTTCTTTTATGCTCTTGTATTTTAATACAAAAAAAAATCAACATACTCATAAAAATACAAAAACATTTCTTTCATTTCATTCACTATGAAGATCTTTAAGATGCTTTGGGGTATGGTTATTTTTCTCATTATGCTTCTTGTAGCCTCTCTTTATAGTACTTATGATGTGTATGAAAGTATCATACATTTCATCATGTTTGTTTTTGATTAAGGTAAAAAAAGGTTTTGAAAGGTACCCAAAACCTTTTACAAAAGGAGATTAAAGATAAGCAATGAAAACCTTACAAACATGAAATGACTGCTACAAACAAAAGAGCAGGACCCAAAAAAACAACCCAAAACCTGAGAAAGAGAAAACCAGACAACTAAGTACAGTTACTAGCAAAACTTCCAGCAAAAAACCAACAGACCTTCTAGCGCATCATCCAGCTTAATCTATTTTTTCATAGGCTTCCTCAGCCTCTTTCTGCATGTTTTCCATCAAGTCAATAGACTCCTTCAGCTTTAGCATCTTGTTAGGGATCTCTAGAAATTTTCTTTTGACACCTCTACGAGTTCTAGTGCTCAGGCCCCCGCTCTCAATATCACCTTCCACCATGAAGGTAATTCTTTCCAGTAGACTCATTTCTAGGTAGGCGTATAAAGCTTTGAGATTCTAGACAGAAACTTTCAGCCCTGCATTACTGTGTATCAGAATGATATTTATCATGTGCCTATTGTGACTGATCTGGGCTTTCATCTCATTGAACTTATCTTCCATAATTTAATTAACCTTAACACTAAGGTCATCATATTTATTTTTTTTATTTACCTTAATCTTCACCTCCTCCATTTTTACCATTCTGGAATTGAGAGGCTCCATAGCTTCTTTCCTATTCTTGAGGTGCAGTTTCATCATATTCATTTTCTCCCCAATCCACTTTTCCATGTTAGCCCCATAGTCCTCTATGCATTTTGGGATTCTCTCGTTGACCTCAAAACCCACCATTTTGTAGTTCGAGTCAAGTTTTTTTTTTTTCTTCTTCTTACCATCTTTCCTTAGGCTTCTATTCTCCTCCATTTCTATTTCTTTATTCTCCTCCTCTTTTTCTTTTTCATCGTTTTCTTCTTTGTTCTCCCTATTTTCTTCTTCTTCATTCTGCTTGAGGTTGTCCACTTCCTTCTCCCTGTTCTCCTCTTCCTCATTCAGATTGATGTCTTTCGCTACTATGTTATCATCCTCATTACTGACGTCCTCATCGTCTTTGGCCTAGTTCATCTTGGGATTTCCCAAATCAACCTCATTTATATCTAGCTCTTCCATTTTCTCCTCATCCTAGGTTTTATCCTCATCAATGTTCTGGGTGTTAGGGCTGGCCTCCATCTCTTCCCTAATGATCTCCATTTTCTTTATCTTTCTGTTAACCCTCTTCTTAGTTTGCACTTTCTTGATATCCCAGTTCAACTTTCTAAAATTCCCTTTGACCCTTTGAGGGATAGGGTCCGAGACTTGATTTTTAACATAATCAGAAATAAGCAAAATAAAACCTTCATGCAGAATCGGGTTCAAAGCTTTTTTCTTGTGTTGAATAATACTATTATTCAGAGAGCTGAGAAAATAATAGGAGAAAGAGACAAGCTTTTGGTGCCTAAAATGATTTTCTAGGATGAAATGGAGATTATAGATTTTAGAATACCTACCATCCAGAGTAAAGTATTTGATCATCACTGTAAGGATGTTAGCCCAGTGGCTTTTAATCTTTTTTATGTCTACATAATCTCCCCTGCTTTTGGTCAGAAGGGCTTGCTCTTCTTCATTTTTTAGGAAGATTTTGAAGCCTTGAGTGCCCATCCTCTTATCATCTCTATAAAACTTCATTCCTTCCATAGGAATGCCTATGATTTCAGAGATGAGGTTTAGGGTAAGCGGGATAGATTTACCCCATAGATTCACCCTCCCATTCTTCCATCCATCTATAAATTTCTTCATAATTTGCTTATCCGCACCGTGCAGGTGTTCCATGAAGTTTGTAACTCCACCTTTTCTGAGTCTTTTCCAAACCTTCTTCCTTTTCTTCCATTTTGAGTAGTCCATCGGCTCCTCCCTCTTCAAACCACCCCCCATTATTGTAGAATTTTGAGCTGACAGGCTACAGTTTAGTAGAGAGTAGAGCTTAAAATTTCTCTAGTTTCGCTTGTTATTTGTGACCCACAATCCATGTGAGTAGGCAATATCATTTGAACCCACAAGCCTTAGCTGACAATAAATGACATAATTAAACTTAGCTTTAATAATCATTATTAATACTTATTTGCGGTAAGCCTTCATTTTGATTTACTTTGTCGTACTTAATGAGATGCAAAATCTCAAAACTTAAATCCACCTCCCCATTCCATGATGTCATTGTTTCACAATTAACACCCATGTTAGCTAAATTGTCCGCAACCCTATTTCCTTCCATGCACACGTGGGAAACAAAAATTTCTTCAAAAAGAAGCATAGTCAATTTGATTTTGTCTAGTATGTGAGCTATAGTCTAGGACGCTTTTACTTAGGATGCTTTTACTTTGCCTTTGATATAGTTAATGATGTTTAATGAGTCTCCCTCCAACCAGAATTTCAAAATTCCTTTTTCTTTAGCCTGACTAACAATCATAAGAGCCACCATTGCTTTGGCTACATGGTTTGTTTGATTTCCAAAAGGAGCTACAACTGCTCCCAGACAATTCCCAACACTATCTCTTATGCATCCACCACCTCCTTCTTTTCCTTGATTCCCCTTAGCAGCTCCATCGAAGTTGCCTTTCGCCAAACCATAAGGCAGAGCAGACCATCTTGTATTTTCTCTCTTGTCTAAAGTCTTAGTCTCTTGTTTACTAGGGTTCCCCCATTCAGAACTTGATATTTCCTAAAGGTTCAAAATGTTACTCCTTTGAGGAAAAGACACATTAAATTTTTCTAGCATACCTCTTATTATATGAGTTTCCACAACTGAATGGGAGGATTTCTTCTCTCTGAAGACCCTATTGTTCCTCTCCTTCCATATCCTCCATGAGAAGTGAGGAAGAAAGAGCTTCCACATCTCCTTATAATCTTTACCCTTTCTAGGACACAACCATTGAGTAATTAGCTCTTGAGCACTATAAGGTTTGACCCAATCCACATTAAAATACTTAAACACTAAGTCCCAGACTTGATTAGAGAAGGGACAGTGTATCAATAGATGGTTACAGTTTTCAGCTTCAAAGAGGCAAAGGTAACATCTGTTTGGCATGATGAAACCTCTTTTACGGAGATTTTCCACCATAAGGATTTTTTCCTGTGTCAAGAGCCAAAAAAACATGTTAATTTTAGGGATAAGGTTTGAATTCCAAACCTGAGCACTGAGAGGCTAGGAGCTACTAGAGAGTAGAAGGGCTAAAGCTTAAGCAACAGAGAATTTTCCATTAGGTTCCGGGCTCCAGATCAAAGAATCCAGAGCATTATTAGGAAACCAAGAATTGAGTTGGGCATTGATTTGAGAAGGTATTCCCTCAAAGGAACCAAAGTCCACCCACTTTTCATTAATCTAGTAGTCTGCCACCTTTTCTCCCACAATATCTTGGCAGTCAAGAATAGCTAAGCTCCACTCTTCATTCTCTTTAAGGGCTTTATTTTCTAGCCATTTGTCTTGCCAGAAATTTATCTTCCTGCCATTTCCCAGTTTCCATCTCACTCCCTTTTTTATTAGGTCTTTACCTCTATAGATGCTATTCCATATAAAGGATCCATTGACTTCCTGGGAGTTATTAAGCATGTCCTCAAGAGAGTGGATATGGTATTTCCTTTTCAGAATAGAATTCCATTCCTTAACTTCCTCAAAGATTATCCAACACTATTTTTCCATTAGAGCCTTATTAGTATTCTTTATGCTTCTGATCCCCAATCCTCCCCATTTCTTAGGTATACAAACCACATCCCATGCTACAAGACTAAATTTTTTTTGTTCCTCAACTCCCCACCATAAGAAACACCTTTGGATTTTTTCAATTAGTTTAGCAAACTTATTGGGGATCTTAAAGAGGCTTAGAGAATAGACTGGGAGATTCTGAAGAGTAGACTTAAGAAGGTGGACTTTCCCAGCAAGGCTAAGGGTAGCTCCTTTCCATCCTATGAGCTTATTATGAAATCTATCAATGATATTATTCCAAAAAATATCATCAGGTTTAAGGCAGAGAGGGATCCCCAGGTAAGGAGTCAGGAGAATCCCAATCTTACAGCCTAATATTGAGGAAATCTTCCTTTGTCTGTCTTCAGGAGTGTTACATAAAAAGAGAGTTTTTTTCCCAGTTTATTAGTTGGCCAAAAGCTCTAGTATAAGTGTTCAGTGCCATCTCCATATTTCTAGCTTCTTTAGCTGGGCTGAAGAGGGTTGAAGCCCAGAGACCATACCTTTGTTCAAAAGGATTTGGATAAATCTTCCCAGACTCTCCGCCATGATAGAAAACAAAATAGGAGAAATGGGATCTCCTTGTCTCAAGCCTCTAGTAGGGTGGAAGAAATGAGATGAGCACTTATTAACCAAAACTGAGGAGGAGACCATAGTTACCAGCTGCATTATGAGTTTGATCACTCCCTCATCAAAACCAAAGGAACTCAAGACATAGGGGAGGAATTCCCAGTCCACTCTATCATAAGCTTTGGACAAATCCAATTTCATTAGAAAACCTTGTTTTTTGGACACTGAGAGAGAATGGATATTCTCATGAACAACCATAATCGAGTCCAGAATCTGCCTCCCTAGCACAAAGCCATTCTGCTGAGGAGAGATCAAGTTAGGAAGGATACTCAACAATCTAGAAGTAAGGACTTTAGATATGATTTTATAAAAATAATTGCACAAACTTATTGGTCTAAAGCCATCCATAGTATCAGCTCCCAGTTTTTTTAGAATAAGAGCTATGAAAGTAGCATTGAGCTCTTTAAGGATAGTTTTTGACCCAAAGAACTCCTTAATAGAAGAGCACACATTTTTACCAGTAATTTCCCAGAAGTGCTGGAAGAAGAACATCTGAAAGCCATCTGGCCTTGGGGATTTTTCTCCTTCAAATGATAGAATGGCCTTCCTAATTTCAGCTTCCTTAGGTATAGCTTTAAGAAAAGAGTTACTCTGATTGTCAAAGATACTAGGAATATAGTCAAGAAGTTTTCATTGATCCTCATGACTAAGATTTTGGTCCTTAGTTAGGAGGCCCGTGAAGTACTCCATCATCTCCTTTCTAATTTCCTCTTCCTTAGTGATGATTCCTCTAGGAGTTGATAAAGAATGAATCATGTTTGAGGCTTTGTGTTTAAGGGCCATTAGGTGAAAGAATCTAGTGTTCTTATCTCTAGCTTTGAGCCATAATGATCTAGATCTCTGTCTCCAGAAAGTTTTCTCTTTGGCTATTATATTGTGGTAATCCATAAGAACCTGCTTCTCTTTAGATCTCAAATCCTCTGATAGTCCCTCTGATTGAATTTCCTCTTGAATTTCCTTTAATTCCATTTTAATTTTATCTTTGGTTTTGAAGTTGTCCCCGAATACATTCTTGTTCCAAATTTTGATATTTTTCTTGACATTAGCCAATTTCTTAGCAATAATGAACATTGCAGTACCTTCCACTTCAATGTTCCACCATTCTCTAATCTTCTTCTCCAGGTTAGGATGATCAAGCTAGATTTTTTCAAATCTAAAAGGAGCATTTCTTTTACCATCAAAAGGATAAAAGGTAAAAGAGATAGGGAAGTGATCTAAACCTATTCTTGAGATGGAAGAGAAGGAGCAAGAAAACCAAGTTTACCACTCTAGTTTGATCAACACTCTATCAAGCTTGACTTGAATAAGGTCAGCTCCCACTCTACAGTTAGACCAAGTGAAGTTTATGCCTTCTAGATCGACATCCATCAAGCCTTCTTTTACAATAAAGTCCATCAGATCCATCCTACTATCCACCTGAGATGAATTACCTCCAAAATTCTCTTCCTACTTCAAAGGATTATTAAAATCTCCCATGATCTGGATATTTGAGTTGATATAGGTCTGATTTACACTCTAAAGTTTCTTCCAAAGTTTGAGTCTTCCAGTTTTTGTATTTGGAGCGTAGGCATTAATAATGATCCACTCAAACTTTTTTATAGTACTTTGAACTTTCATAGCTAGGAAGTTTTTGTCTTCTCTGATCAAATTACAGACTAAAGAAGCTTGGTTCCAAAAGATAGCCAAGCCCCCCAAAGCCCCATCTGAGCTACTACCCAAATAGGTTCCATTTTTCATCAATTTTGTTTTTTCAATTTTTTCTTTTGACATTTTAGTTTCTTGAATCAAAAGCATATCTAACTTGGAATCTCTAACTAAGTTTCTAACTACGTCTTGTTTGTGAGGACAGTTTAGTCCTCTAACATTCCAAGAGACAATCTTCATTGTAAAATTGGTAAGCACACCTGCTGGATGGTGAGATGCCTTCCATCCATAATATTTTATTTTTCTTCTTCTTCTCTTTGTGATTTTTTAGATTTTCTTCCTCTCACATTCTTCAGAGATCCTATGTCTTCTTTCTGCTGGCCTGTTGTCAGAACACCAGGTTTTTTGGCTACCTCCTTTCTTTGCCAGCTTTATTGTTGAGTTCCCCATTAAGGTGTATTCAAATTTCTTAGCAGATAATTTTCCCTGTATGTTTCTTGTTGGAGTTGTAGATCTTTTCTTTCCTGAGTTTTTTTTATTTTTTTTTCCATTGTTTTCTAGGAGTCATCCTTGCCCTCCTCCTCACCAATATTCAACCTACCCAAAGGTGAAGTCAAAGATTTAGGAGTAGGAACTAATGTCGGAGTTCTCATTTCTACCTTGATCTCCTGAGTGTTGTCTTCCCCAACTATCTCCTTTTCCCTACAACCCTCCTTGTTGAGAGTCTTCTGATCTTCTATTCTAGGGAAGTTATCCTTCTCTTCTGCTTTGGTTTGTTCTCCTCTTTTGTCCTATTTTGAGTTCTGACTCTTTGTTTCTTTAGTCTTTTCTTGATTGCTTTCTACTACCAGGATGGGCTCTGTCTCCTTCTGAGGCTCTTCTTTTTGGGCTCTTTGTGAGAGGTCCATCTCCTTTTCTTCACTTTCCCTCATCTCCTGTTCTTCATTAGATGGAAGAAGAGACTTTACTTCCTCATTTTTCTTTTTCCATTCCATCCTAGCTCCTTTCAACTGATCTTGCTCCTTCTTTTTCTCCTTGTTTAGTTTCAGAGGGTAGTGTTTCATCCAAAGACCTAATTTTTTGCATGTAAAACACGCAAAGGGCATTGAATCATATTCAACTTCCTGGGTCCAGGTTCCCAACTTAGATTTTAGAGTTAAAACTTGAGGGAGTTCTACATTTTGTTGAATATTCACATAGATCCTAGCATAAACCTGTCTTGATCTTGAGTCTATCATAGGGTCTATAGACAGGAGCTAACCAAAAACACTAGCAAATTCCATAAAGATATCCTCATGCCAATATTCTAGGGGCAACCCTGGAAGGCAGATCCAGACTGGTGCTGCCTTGAAAAATCTATCATTGTAATCTAGGCTTGTCGTCCATTTTTGAAGGGACAGAGAATGCTTCCCCATCATCCAGGGTCCCCCACATAGAAATTTGGATAGATCTTCTCCATTTGAAAACTTGAATGAAAAGAAACCTTTGGGCATAGCTGCTACGTCCACTTGACCTTTTAGTTTCCATTTCTTTTCCACAAAGGACCTAACAATGTCTATATTCAGTCTAGGACCCAGAAATTTTCCTACCAAAGATGATGCCATTAGTGAGACTATATGGTCCATTATCTCATCAGGGATATCTATCCCAAATACTCCTTTGTTAGGATCATTTAGGGTATTAACTTTTGGGAAAAGAGATTTCCGTGCAGGTTTGATACCAAAAAGACCCGCCCATTTCCTAGGAATCAAGGGCTATCCAGGTGCCTTACCTTCCACTGACTCAGACTCGTACTTTGAGTCTTTCATCATCTTTTCCTTCAATCCCAGATCTGATTTGATGTTATTTATGGAGCCCAAGCCTGGCCCACCCTCCTTCTTCTCTATGCACAACAGTCCTTGCTCTGTAAGCTTTGTTTCCCCTGACAAGATTCCCCCTGCTGGCATAGGACCTTCCATAGATCCACCATCTCCCAGCTTTCCTCCATCTTCCAGATTCAAAAAAATTATTCCCGCTCTTTTCTCCTCTCCCCCACCCGCTCTCTCCCACTCGCTCATTGTGATCATCTATTTAATCATGTTTGTTAATATTCATGTTTCACTTGCTTATTATATCTTGAGATTAAATAATAATAGTCTTCCTACTTTCAAAGCTTTCATCAAGGATTTGTGTAGTGGACTTATTGCTCTTTTGGATTATGTGAAGAATTAGGTAGATGATACCCCATCTACTAATCTTCCTAATCCTAATCATATCATTACTAATCTAGTTCCTAATCCTCCTAATCCTAATCCTATCATTCCTAATACAATCCCTAATATTTCTATTCCTGTTTCTCCATCTTCTATCCCTAGTTCTTCCCACACTTATGATGGGGCTCAAGCTAGGGTTCATGATGGAGATGTGCAAGAATTATTTCATTTACCTCCCCCTTATTATCCGATCCATGATAATATTAAAGGGAAAAAAAAAGAAACCTCTTCTTAACCTATCATTCTACCATACACAACATTTTCTCATGAACACCATAATCAATCACCTCCCATAGAAGATTTGCAAGATATGTACACTACTAGATATAATATGGTGGATAAACAAGACTATAATGGTTTAGGGCTTGGTGTTAATGAACATGGCATTAAAAACCTGATTCATTCATCCCTTAAAGACATGCATGGTATAGGATTCCCACCTCCTCCAATCAAAGTGGTTGATCTTAACCATTGTCCTCCTCTTCATGTTCTTCTTCCAACACCTCCCTTAGATCACCCTGATACTCGTTAAGATGTGGCCATGAAAGTATATGTCGAATTAATGAATTCTAAGAAAGATATCTTTAAACCCATGCCAAAAAATGCTCTCTCTAAATACAAATGTCCTTTTCATTATAGTAATACATATTTTCTTTCTGATTGAGTGAATTTCAAATTATATGTTAGAGAAAGAGCTGCTTTACGAATTATATCTCATTTCTAGGTAGTCTTACAATTTCTTCATAATTTTGATATAGGGAATTCCCCTCATTCTTCTATCAGTTAGATCATATTTCCTCTTGTCTCTTAACTAGGGGGCAAGAGGTATTTCCTTCCAATCTTCTAGGATCCATTATGCTCTTAGCATGTATTTTGTTTTGAGTTTAATTGGTTCTTCTTTCTATATTCTATCCTTATAAATTTCTATTATGGTACATACTTCCTTCGATCATAATCATTCATGATATATTTTCTAGGACATTTGTTTTGTGAAGATATCTCTTTATTACAACATCTCTTGATATAACTTGGTATATCCCTTGCTTTCATCCCTGGGGACAAGGTATTTTCCTTCTTCCTCTATCTAAGGATCTAATTTCCTTAGCTTAGTGGAATTTTTTTTATCATATAACATTATTTCCTTATAAAGATTTATGTTTTTGGATATGGATACCCTCTTATGTGAGAGGTGATTTTCCTAGGTCATCTTATCTTCTTTATTTTTCAAATTATGTTCTTTATAAACTCTTTCCTTTTCTTTGGGTTAGATTTTCATTCCTTCAATACAAGATTCCTCTTCCTCCTGATTGCAGGGGGCTTGATGATTGAATCTTTGGTCCCTCTTTTCTTTAGAAGATGAAATTTTATCCTAAGCACTCATCTACAGTGGTGATCTTACTGATAAGATCTCTTCCTCTTTGAAGATTTTTTTTTCTATATGTGACATATCTATTTCATGATTATCTATGCTCTTAGAGGTAAGGGTCAATACTCTTTGATAAGGATATAGTGTATATTGTTGGTAAGCTAGATATCTCCTTACCTTGTGAAGTAGGTATCCTCTTTCTCTTCCTTATCCTGCCTAGTAGGTAGCCATGATAAGGAGGGGGGAATATATAGTGTCTTCCTTATAATACAGTTTACATTTTACAACATGCTAAATCCTTGGAAGGTAATGCACATAAGTTGCTAGATCCTGAAGAGACACACATTTTAATGTTATTTTTATTTTTTGGCTAAATCCTCAAAAGGTAATGCACATAAGCTGCTAAATCCTGAAGAGATACACATTTTACAATATGCTAAATCCTTGGAAGGTAACACACATAAGTTTCTAAATCCTAAAGAGACACGCATTTTAATGTTATTTTTATTTTTTTGGCTAAATCCTCATAAGGTAACGCACATAAGCTGCTAAATCCTGAAGAGATACACATTTTACAATATGTTAAATCGTTGGAAGGTAATGCACATAAGTTGCTAAATCCTGAAAAGACACGCATTTTATATTCCATAGTGATACAAGAATGTGGATCTATGGATATTTCAAAAGCTGTCAGAAGATTCATTAAAATTACAAAGCATAGTTTATGGGTGAACCTGTTGGGCTCTCCCTCCTCGGTGATTCATGGTAAGGTGGGAATATTACTAGGCGAGGTAATCAATATCTCTTTTCTCACTTTTTCTTTCATGCCAGTAGGATTAGATCATGAAGTTATGTTATCTATAGTGTTGCTCTTGTCTTTCTTATGTAGTCATGTATGCTTTCTATGATTAATTGCTCTTTACTTTCATATCTTTATGTATGTATGTTGAGTTATAATCCTTGGTCTAGGGGCTCATTTCCTTGACTAAGTGATTCTCTACCTCATTGTGATCCACCAGAGTCTTTCTTCTAACTTTATCGTGAGTATGTTTGATTTCCATACTCCCGCTAAAGTGGGGGCTTAATGTATCACCTTAAAATGGAAGAAATTCCATGTTAGGAACATTTAGCCCTCCTGAGGGGGTGTCTTTATCCATCATCATATTTTCCCCTCATTTTTGCACCTTCTCCTACTTTTGTGCCTGTTTAGGACCCTTATTGGGCCTCTCTAGGCACCATCCATCCCATCTCGCATATTTTCCAGGGGTTCTGACTCCCTGGGTCAAGGTTAACCTTGACCTTGACCTAGTTAAAGTTTGACCTCAACCTTGACCTAGGTCAAAGTCAACCTTGACTTTGACCTAGGTCCCCCTTTCAAGTTTGAAATTTTGTCGACTGCCAAACGTCATCAAAAGTTCTTTTCCTGCTTCTGGGTTGGTTGTTTCAGGTTCCAAAGTGATGATTCTTAAATTATATCTAATATATGTCCTCTTCTAGGGATATAGGTCTAATTAGAATTTAATTCTCCTATGTAGGCCTCTCTATAATATTGTGCCCTAGTTTCATATATAAGGAAGCCTTCTCCTCTCATTTTCTCTAAGTGAAGTCTAAGTGATAGGAAGTAAGCTCTAAATACAAAAGGTGATAAAGAAGAAAAAAGTTCAAGAATCCATTGTTCTACATGTTTTCAAGATTTTAAAGTGTCCAATTCTTCCTCTCAAGCATTCAAGTTCTCCATTAAAGATCAAGGATTCAAGCTTTCAAGCCTTTGAAGGGATTTGGTTCAAGCATTCAAGATTCACCATTCAAGCTCTAGATCTATCCATCATGGTGGTGTGATCTTCCTTCATGATCCTTTGTGAATCCTCAATACTCATTCATTCTCTCCTTAAGGTGTATTCCAAGCATACAATCATGGAGGTTTATGGTTTCTAATATTGATTCCAATCTTTCATATTTACATACTTGTTTACATTTGAAATACAATTGCATATCTATTGAATATCATAGCTTCATTATTAGATTTACTTCTACTACTTGCTAGCATTCTCTATTTCAATTATTGATTTTAAGGTTAATTCCTAAATTAGGGTTTGACTAAGGAAAACCCCTCCCCCGCAACAAACAAATCCATTTTTATTGTAGGTATAGGTTCAGAACAGTGGATCAAAGTGCAGATTCGGATACCCTTTTTAGCAAACTTTCAGGATGCAGAAATAGATTTTCAATCGGAAACTTTTTTGGTCAATTCTGCCCTAGGTTGGAATCAAAATTTTTGGGTCAATGGTGACATTGACTTGAGGTTCAAAATTGAAACTATGTTAGAATGAAAAAGTATTTCTAGGTTTTGTTCGTCTCTGCATTTCTATTATAGATTTGGTCTCAGATTTTCCAGAAACTCAGTGTAGACCCTTGAAAATAGCATTCTTCAAGTCTGTAATGTTTTAAGGTTAGTAATTTTTTCCTATCTATTTCAATTAAAATTCTTAATCTTTCTAGATCTATTACACATTCTTTTCTATTAAACAGAATTTAAGATCTTCTTCTTCACTCTTATTTCCAATTGATTGATTCATTTATGCATTGATCCTTCCTTTGGGGTTAATCAATTTGGATCCTTCCTTTGTATTTAAGGTTAAGAGGAACACCTTATCTTCTCCACACAATAGCACATCCATTTCTTATATTCTATTTTAAATATCACATTTCTTATGTTACACTAACTATTTTCCTTAGTGATAGTACATGAGTCTCTTCACTCCCTTGGAGTTGTGTATACCAAACCAGTGATTTTTGAAAGAGATATTGACCATCAATATAAGAAGAATGAATTATTCTACTACTATGAGAAAACTTGTTTATCTATAATTTATATTATTTTCATTTTATGGTGTCCTTTACCCAAGAACATTTAAAGTTCTTTGTGTTGAAAGTAGTTAATGAATGCAATGTGAGATGAATGTTGTTTCCTTAATATATATTGATTAATAATAATATTTATTTATGGGATCATAATGTGGTTCTTGGGTTTAGTTGATGATTTGATACTATAAAGTGATAATAGTGTAGTTCTGGTTCTTTTCTAACCTTGAACTATATTTTGATGTTTATCTATGATCTATTTAAAATCTGACTCTTAGGAATCTTTATAATACAGACCTTCCCAAACTAGGAGGCCCCTTGAACATATAATCATTTGTCCAACTTTTTTATTTGAAATAGTCAAGACCTGACATCTAGGTTCTTGGGAGGAAATGAAACTAGGCTCCTTCAACTCTTTTAGGTGGATTTTTTTGTAGCAGTTGGATCATCTCTCTGTTGGCCCATGCACAAAAGCCTCATCAACAAAAGCTAGCACTAGAAGGAGGGCCTAAAGGCTTCTAAATTGCCTCTTTTGAATCCCTCAAGAGTGTGTTCCCTAGTGGAGAACTTTGGTGTTTAGGGTATTTCTCCCTAATTATATTGGATAGAATAATTAGGTAAGCCTTTAGTAAAGAAGATTTCATAGATTTAGTACCTCTAGTATGAGATAAGAGGAGCAAAATGACATGAGGGGATTTTACCTCCAAACTATAGTTTGTCTCCCAAATCCCTAGACCATCCCACATAGCCTCCTTAGTGGCTAAATATTAGGAACAAATCATTCCTAACACTATAGTGATGGAATAATTCAATCAAAAGCACTCCCCATTGGGGACCATTCTAGGTGAAATAAATGATTTACCTCACAACCTAGAAAATATTTTCCTAAATCATGAACACCTTGGTCCTCAAACTATAGAAGAACATTTGCAAGCATTTAAGGACTCTATGGTCCTTCACCAAATTGTTCCCTAGGATATGGTATGTAGGTTTCTCTTCTATTCATTTAGGGAGAATGAACTTAATTGGTACCTCTCCCTCCCCATTGACTTAATCCATAGTTGGCAAGAAATGGAGGTTGCTTTCCTCTCACAATTTTAAGTGTATGTAGACCCAACCATCTTGTATCATCAATTTTACTCCTTGAGAAAGGAGGTAAAAAAACCTTAACAATATTCAACAATAAGTTTCAAAGGGAATACAAATGGTTGGTGGAACCCTACATTTTTTTTGTCTTCATGGCCATCCAGACATACCTACAGGCCATAGATCCATGTATCTCTGTGTTTTTCCAATGAACCTCCCAAGAAGGGGACATTGATTCCGTAGACAAAGTTTATGGATTGACTCTCTGAATGAATCAAGATTTGAATCAAAATCCTGAGGGAATAGGAGCTATCTTTCCCTTAAAGTTATAACCCAATGCATTCCACCATATGACCAAATATGATCCCAACAAGGGTAGTGGGCACCCAAAATAATGAACTCAATTTCATCATACATCCCCAACCTTGTGGCTCAACTTGCTCCACTACCAGATATTTTGTGGCACCAATTGGGACCAACTACACCCTAACTGTCATGCAACACTTATTTTTAGCCTATTACTGCTAGTGAAACTCAATCCAACACATCCCACACTTCAGTGGCACACCAAATTCCAATTCCATTGTTGCCCAAGTAAATGAGTTGCTTGATCATGAAGATGGATGAACTAAACAAACATGATAACATAGGTCACATATGAGTTAAATTAGATCAAGATCAATCTAGGGGGTTATGAGAGCACCAATCCCCAACAAAAATAGAACAATTACCAAGTCAAAAAAAATTATTAGAATTTTGGGCAATCATATAAAAATAGCCAACGTTCTTTCAAATGACAGGAGAACACCAACCTAAAAATGTCAGTTTGAACCATAAATATTAAGATACACAAGAAGGAACACACCCAACCCACATAATTTATTTGGATGATGTCAATCTCCTCAGCAATTGGTGTCAGTTGCATGACACATCTTCTCACTCTGGGGTGAACTACATAAATGGAGAAGGTCATCAAAATGGTCCAAGATGAAGGGAATCTCATTATAAATCATTATACACCCTCCTCATAGACCATCAACACTACCATGATGTTTGAGATATTCTTCTTCCCTCTGAAGAAAAAAAATGAACCAAAGGATGCTACCTATAAGGCTCGAGCCTTTTAGACCATAAGGGTACCTTAAAACTTGATGAATTGAAACAAGGGCCCCTTTACCACTTTATTCCCTCTAAAAGACACCCAAATCCATCGGATCCTAATACTAACAATAACCTTGCCCCCCCAAGGGAACCTTACCCTACACTATTAAACTCTACCATGGAAAGGCCACCTATGTCCTAAAAAGGAAGTATGGTGTTACTAGAGTTATGTAGGACACAATTACCACCATGTCCATCATGGAGGTGCTTAATAATTTCCCCAAGAAGAGAGAGACTCTCCTCAAATGTCTTGAACCACTAGAACCACATATCAGTGATGTCAAAAATATGATGTTCGATGATGCCAACTTGACAATTTATCAAAGGAATATTGAAGATAATCCATTCCTTCTAAGTCTAAGGATTTTTAAATAAACTTACATAACTTTTTTGTAGACTCTAGAGCCTTGGGAAATGTGATGCCCCTTTCTATTTGCCAAAAACTAGGTATGAACCGTACCAAAACCAATGGTGCAATAATCCAACTTAACAATAACTAAGTCAAGATGGAAGGGGAACTAAAGAATGTAAAAATATATCTTACTTATGAATCTCACATCTTTGACTATAGTGATATTCAAGTGGTGGATATCCCCAAAATTGATGGTACACTCTTGAGAAGGAACTAGTCCAAATCCCTAAATGGGTATACCTCCACTAATTTCTTTCACCTATGGCTATAATGGAGGGGAGAAGCAAATGAAATTAAGGTGGAGAGTGAGCCAAATATGAAGGAGGTCATCACCTATTATGGCCAACATAAAAAGGTGGCTTATGTACAGATTGAGCCTTGACTCTACAAGGAAAAGGAAATCTTGACACTAGAGGTCATCAAATGACATTACTCATCCAAAATAAACAACAGAAGAGAAAAATTAACCTGAGAACTAGCCTTAAGGTTAACCCTTGATACTTATATGTTAGTCCAAATATCTATATTTTCAATCTCCTCTTGATATAGTGGTTTCGTATACACTGTCAAGGGCATTCCAAACTTTCTTGCAATGAAGGCTAGTGCACGACCATTGGTCTCTTATAATCTCCCTTGGGTACACTAAACTACACCAAAATATAGATGGTATAACTTCTCTCTCCCCCAAATCATGACATCAAGATTGTTATTACTCAAATCAAGTAACCCTTGCCTCCTAGTGAGGCCACAACCAATATCCCACCCCTGGCACACAAAGATGACATCAATGAAAATAAACAAGCACCCACTTCCCAAATTTCCCCCATGACAATCAAACCAAAAGGGAAGGTAGAAGGGTGGAAGTCCTCTAATATAGGGATCTACACCCTTAAATTTGATGAGTCAAGATCTAAGGGAGTGGGTTAGTCTGGAACTAATGGATCCCAGAGGAAAGTCCTTCCTTGCATCCTACTAACTATAGTTTGGCTACACAAATAACATCACCGAATATAAAGCCTTAGTAAGAGGTATCTTATTTTCACTAAGAAAGGGAGTCACCCTTCAAAAAGCACTAGGAGACTCAAAACTAATATGTGAAATAGGTCAAAAGCCTATATACCTACCATGATAAGTGATTGACAGCCTATAGAAATGAGGTATGGAGCCTCCTCGAATATTTTGATGCTTTTAGTATTGGCGTCATTCCCTAAAACGGGAATTACATACTTGATGCACTTCTAATGGTGGATAGCACTCCAAAAAAAGTTTCGGATTACATACTTTATAGATCCTCAATAGAGCTTGTCTTGACAACCACTATCCCAAACATTATAATCCACTTCTAGGTCTTTGAAGATGATAAACACATCCTTGCCTTTCTGGCTAAAAATAGAGTCGACTAGGTAGTGGAGGAAGAACACCATGATGATTGAGGAGAGGATGAAGATGATTTTATTCTCAACCTTCTTACAAACCTTATCCTCAAGAGAATGGAAGCCATAGAATTTGTTTTTGATTCAGATACCCAAATAAAGGAGAATTTTCCCTCCACCTCGAAGAGAGAAGAGTATGAGAAGGTCAAAATTAGAGAAGAATGCTAGGAGATGTGTATTTTTATTGGCAAATCGTATATCCCAAAGGAAAGGGAGAACATACTAAAATTTCTCAAAGAGTGCATAGATGTGATTACCTAGGGTTATAAGGACCTCAAGTCCCATGATACCTCCATCATGACCTAGCCATCCTTCTCAAACCTAATGCTAAGCCTTTTATGAAAAAGTGATGGCCTTTCAACCCAATTATAGAAGATCTAATCTTCCAAAAATTACAAAAATTACTATATATAAGGATGATATTATCCATCAAACACACCACCTGGGTGACCAACCTGGTCCCCATCTAAAAGAACAATCATAAGATCAAACTATGTGCAAATTTGAAAATTCTCAACAAGGCATTAGAAAAGGATAATCACCCCTTACCTTCACTAGATGAGGTCTTCCAGATTGTGAATAGATCCCAAATAATGTCCTTCCTAGATGAATACTCCAAGTATAATAAAATTACGGTTTGGTATGAGGACCAGATGAAGACAATCTTCACCACCAATTGGGGTACATTTTCATATCAGAGAATGCCCTTTGGCCTTATTAACATCAAGGCTATGTTCTAGAGAGCCATGAATACTGCCTTCAAAGTGCTGGTAAAGAAATGCATAATTATCTACATGGATGGTATTATAGTGTTCAGTAGAGAGAGTCATGACCATTATGTTCACCTGACAAAAGTCTTTGAGAGGTGCCAGAAGTTTGATATCTCCCTTAACACCAAGAAATGTATATATGGTGTAATAGAAGAAAATCTCCTTAGTTAAATCATATTTAAAAGAGTGATATATATTGATCCCAAGAGAGTTAGTGCATTTATCAAATTGTAAATGTGGGAGAGAAATAAATAAATGAGGTCTTTCTTCAAGAAGATCAACCTTATTAGGAGCTTTATCATAGGGTTTGCAGAAATTGTGAAAGCCTTGAATGAAATGATGAAGAAGGATGCCAAGAATGAATGGAGTCGGGAATCCAAGGATTCCTTTTACCAAATTAAAGAGTCCATAGTGGAGGCAGCAATACTCTCTAGCCTAGATTATACTTTTCCTTTCCATATATAGGCATTTTCTTCCCTACACACAGGTGCTGGGGTCCTAACCCAACTAAAAGACAGAGATGAAAAAGCAATAGATTTCATGATCTCTCGACTTAAAAATATAGAAATAAGGTACTCTATGTTGGAAAAACAAGCCTTCCAATTAGTAAGGGCAGTCAAAATGTTTCGGCACTATGTCTAATGGAGTAAGGTGTATAGAATTATGCTTGACTAGGTGGTTAAATCTATTCTCATGTATAGTGATCTTGGTGAGTGAAAGGGAAGTCGATGGCCATCCTCTAGGAGTTTTACCTTGAAATAAAACCCATGAAACCACTTTGAGGTAAAGGCCTATCTGAGACCATGGAGAAAGTAGGCCCCCACATTGACTATGAATAGTACACTGTGTTAGAATAGTCCCAAAGGATAACTAAGAGGGTGGGGGGGTGAATTAGTTATCAGTAACTTTACATCTTTTTCCTCTTTAACTTCAGAATACAATAAAGTAAATGCACATTTAGATAACACAGTACATAACACACAATTTTACTATGGGGAAACCAAATGGTAAAAACCATAGTGGGAATTGGCACCCACAATGAACTATAATTGTTTATAGTAATCCCTGTTAGAAGATATTTCAACCCTATTAGGAGTTGTGATTTACAATGCAATAAGTATAGTGACATAGTTAAGGGTCTGACCCTGTTAGGAGTCTTTTACAAATAACCCTGTTAGGGGTGAGGACTCACTGTCCAAAAGCTCACTGCTTCAATGGTGAAGGCTACAACCTTCAGTAGAATAGATATGCACTATATTTGATGATGAATTGTAGAGTAGACCTGATATCTTGATCAGTTCCAATGTATTGTAATCTTCTACTTCTTCTTCACATAGACTCTTGATGAATGAACCACAACTGATAATCTTCTCTATACATTTTCTATCTCTTTTTGTATCATTCACACTTAGCGTATCACAAATGAATTTCTATAAGTATCTTCCTCAAAGTATGAGATCATGGGACCTGTAAGACAAATATTCATAACATCCTTGTCAGCTCTACTAATCACACAAGCATAATTACAACCGTGCAAATATAAATTGAATAGACGCGATGCTTCACTAAGTCAGCTTCACCAGATCAACTTTAACTTTGCAATCTTCTTGAAACATTTTAGGAACCTTTAGATAAATATCATCAACTCATAACTAATCATGAATATACACACACATATCTTGAAGATAGGCACAAGTCAAGAAACACGTTAAATATGTTGGCTCTGAACAGATACTCTTCCAGAACTATAACTGCCAATAACAAAATTACACAACTTGACTGAAACATCATATCTGGATATGCATGTATGCACATAACATAATAAACATGTCTACAACATGTATCTAACCATGCAAGGCTTGATATCATTGTTATGATAAGTACATATAGAAACACTACTGTGTATTATATGTTGTCATCAATGAAAAACATACAATCAATCAACTACTCAGCAACAAATCTCCAACACACTGTTGAATCTTTCACCCGAGAACCTTGGGATGAAGACATAGTATACCTCTTACTGAACAACCAATGTATGAAAGGACTCATTACAACCAAAAATAATGTTCTTAGACTCAAATGTTCTCATTTCATGCTAAAAAATGGAATGTTGTTCTGGAGAAATTATGAAGGAACCTACCTTGGGTTCTTGGACCATGATCAAGCACTAACAAGGATAGAATATTTCCATGGGAAATTCAAAACTAGGCACAAATTTGCTAATGCTACTATACATCAAATACTCTGGGCTAGTTACTATTGGCCACACATATTCAAGGATGCTTGTGAACATGTTAGGCATTTTAACACATGCCAAAACATCACTTCTAGAACCCAATGATGCCCCTTTAATTAGTGTATGAGATAAGACCATTTTCCTTGTGGGCATTGAATTTCATTAGTTTTACTAATCCCAATTATTTTTCACATCATAAATTCCCCCTCACTGTGATTGATTATTGTATGAGGTGAATCAAGGATTTAATTTGTAATAATTGCACTACAGAGGTGGTCATTAGTTTCAAAATACCATTTTGTCTTGGTATGTGACAACAATTGAGCTTTATCTTCTACCCAACTAATGTAGTGGGATTATCAATGGAAGGTTAATTTAAAGTTTTCACTGATAACTATTATTCTTAGTCAAATGGAGTAGCTAATTCCACAAACAAGAGCCTCCATGAGATTATCAAAGAGATGCTAGAAAAGAATCCCTATGATTTACACACTAAGTCAAAGTATGCCTTATGGAAAAACCATACTTGAGTTGTTAGAATTAATCTTTCCTTGGTTGAAGATATGTAATTAAAAGGATAAACCAAGGTATCCTTATTTGTATTTGTCCTCTAGTCCAAGTAGGAGGACATGTCACTATTTTGTATTTCCTTTAATAAGAAAAATAGATATTCTTCCTTAAGAGGAATCTCACATTTGTCACAAACACAATATGAATGTGGCATTCATAGTAGAAGGGAGTTACATGCAAACTCCTCCACTCATCTCTACTTAAGAGATGCCTCTCACACACTTGCTCTAATAACTTCTCCTCTCTCTCATTTCTTCTCTCAATCTCTCCTTGCTCTCATTATTTTATTGAGATTATTGCTCTCATCCTTTAGGCTTTGTGCCATATTCTTATTATTCATGAAGGGGTTTTTCTTTTCTTTTCCCCTTACAAAAATCTCTTGGCTCTTTGTTGGGATTCTTGGAGTATTTTCATGTTCTTAGTGATTGATCTTGAAAACTTTATCTCACATTTGGTTTATGGTAAATTCCTTCTTGCACTTCATTTTCTTGGATCATTTCATGATCTTATTTTCATTCTTTTAATACTTCTAACATGGTATCAGAGCTATTTAATCATTGTTTAAGTGTTTTGTAGGAAGGTGTCATTGAAAGGAGCAAACTCTTCTTGTTGATCTAATATTTGTTGCAGGTTTTACCTCATTATTTTTTTGCAAATCTAACTTTTTTTTGCAATCTAACCTCTTAGTTTTGGATGGCTTGCCGCTAGATCTAAGCTCTATTCATCTTACTTCATGTTTTATTTAAATCTATCACTCCCTCTATCGAGAAACCACAAGGGTTTTCTACTTCATGCATTTCCACTCCTTTATCTAACTTTCATATGTGCAGGTTTATACTTGTTCTATATATTCAGATTTATTAGTTTTTTTCCTCAAAATCTAATATTTAGAACTATTTGCTTGTGTTTATTCATCTTCAACATCTCTATTGTTCCTTGCAGGATTTATATTACTATATATGAAACTGTTGTTATATGCATGTAGGCATCTATTTCTTCTAATCTCTATTTTTCATTAAGAGTTTTTCTTGCAAGCTTAAATCTCTTTGCAAATTGCAAATTTATTTTATATATGTGTGTATTCTAATAACATTTAAAACATTTACATCTATGTTCTTATAACTTTTTTATAATATCTCTATTCTTACTATTATATCTCTATTTGGAGTGCTGCCTCTGGTGTCTTCTTGCTATTGGGAGACTCTTTCATCATTGAGGTTTCTCTTGTTAATAGCATTGCACAACATTCTTCACTGTTAGCATACTTCCTATAATTTTCATAGCGCAACACTGACTGGTCTCTCCCTCCTGCAGCACCTCTCTCAACCCATATCCTTGCGCTATCATACTGGTCTTTATACATCAACCTTGTCTTTAGCACATCTTTTTATCTTGTATTGCCTCCTTGGATACCTCACGTAGCTTTAGCTACTATCTTCATTCACTCTTTCTAGTGCAACAACTCAGGATTTTGCCCAAACTTTAGCACCAAACTTTTTACTGAAAGCTTTACCTCCTTGCGCAGCCTTAAACCATTCACTTAATACATTATTACTTATATTGCATTGCATTTCACTTCTTCCATTGCACAGTGGACTATTCTATTCCTCCATTACGCAAGTTTTTTTGACTCTATCTTTCTTTGTGTCTTGCACAGCATGTATATAGTGTCTTGCGCAAATTCTTAAGAATTAAGTTGGTTTCATTAACTTGTTTCATTTAGTTGGTTTCATTACGTTGTTTCATTTAGTTGGTTGCAATTCAATCATTATTTATCAGTTATTATTCTTCAGTTTACTATTCTTCAATTTCAATCATTATATTTTAGTTAAATATCAGTAGAATATTAGTTATTATCTGAGATTCTTTTCTGTAAATATGTGGTATTTCTAATTTTAGTATAGTTTGAATATTCTTTGTCTCATTGTTAGTAAACAAATTGTTCTTTTGAATGTAACTCTAAAATACCCAAAAATGTTTAAGAACAATTGAATACAATAGTTGGGAAATAGTTACTTGAGAACCTATTTTCCCTCTGAATTGGAAGGTACAACTCCCTTATATGAATAATGTTCAATGAATTTCAATCTTTCCTAATCTAACAAAGGTATGCTCTTAACCTAAGAGGAGAGGTAAACCAAGCCAAATCTAGACAGAAAATAGGTCGGGCAAAGTAAACACAACTCTTAATCTAGCCAATTCTGAGACTTTATCAATCAAATTAACTCCCCAAAACTGGTGATGCATGGACAATTACTAAAAATGCAGATGCAAGACTGAAAGTTAACAATGCAATGACATTGAATCAAACTATATCGTAAGAACATTCCCAAAACTTAGAGTAGCAACTGATTTTTCTCTTTAATTAGCCGTATCAAATCATAATACAAAATTTTGGTTCGAATATAGATTACAAATCTAACTCAAAAGAAACATTTGAATTCGATAGAAAGATAAATGAAATGAAATGGAATAGTTAAAGAAATGGAATTCAAACATACACAATTGACTCAGTAACAATGATATTCTTCACACCAAAATTTAGCCAAAATTTGTATTGATTTTGAGAATAATACATATAGAGTTCTAGATTGGATCATTACAAAAAGGGGTAACCAAAACGATTCAACTTCCCCAACTAGAAATGATAACCAAAGGTTTATCCATTACAAAAATCAACAAAAATAGTACAAGGGGAGAATATATTTATGATTCAGTTTCCTTCCCCTTATCTAATTTGGCCCTATAGGTGATCACAACAGTGATGAATTGGATGAGTTCTTCATGTCTATTTACGTGGACATTGGTGTAACGGACGAGCCATCTGGAATGTTCTTTGGCCAGAGTCTTGATTGCTTCTATCCGGTCTTTCAGTTCCTCCATAGCCCTAAAGATGCATCCACTCAATTGCTAAAGTTCTGGCACCTTGTCTATATGAGTCGAAGAATGCTATGATAACTTGTGCAGATATTTTGTGAATGACTTCTGCATGTTGGCCACTCCAACTATTGCTTTGCCTTCACTGCTAGTTTGCAATTCCACATTAAGTCCTAGGAGTTTATAATCTTTACTTTCTCCTCTTGCACTTTAACATCTATTTGTTGTAGTCCTGTCTTGGCCTGAATGATCATCTCAATTTTGAACTCTAGACTTTGGAGCCATTCGATCAAGGGCTCATCAACCTTTTGTAGGATCTTAGCTTTTAGGGCCTCCTTGGTCTTCATATTCACTGCCACATGCAACATGACTATGCACTCTTGGCATCTTACTTTCTTTGTAGTGAGAATCTGTAAATTCTTCTCAATGTTACTCTTCTTTGTTTCTAGCCTTAGAACAACATTACCTAATTGCTCAATGATCACTAGACCTTCTAACTCAAGCCTCTCAATACACCTCTTACCAATCCACACATAATGTCAATCCTCTCGCAACTTAGCCAGAATGGCTTGGTTCTTAGTAGCACTGGGATCGAAGGAAGTTTGAGTACTGGGGGCACTCAAAATAGGAGTTAGGAGCTGCCTAATGAAATTGATTAGGTGAGCCACTTTTTCCTTAAGATGAATTTTGGAAGTCTTGAGGTCCTCTAGCTCCTCCTCTATTACTACATTGGTGGACTTCCACCAATCCACTTTGGTATTGTGTCGAGCCAAGCCCATATCAAATCACTGCATCTGAAAGTCAGAAGCTGCCAAATCTTTGAGTCTACCTTCTTTGGTGGGTTTGGCTACTTCCATGGTGAAGTGCCCTATCTCAGGATCGTGACCCAGAGTAGAAATTGTCTTTACACTCTTCTACTTTCTTGTAGTAGCCTTGGGTTGAAAAGCCCATGACAAAGTGTCTTTGCTAGGAATTACTACCTCCACCCTCTTCCTTTTGCACTCTAGAGTGTTTTCTATCCATGACTCTATGCTAGTGACCTTCTTGGTGGAGACCAACTCTTTGATGAACAGCTTCCTGATGAGTGGAGGAGTAGCTTTGGGAGGAGAAGTGAAAGGATTCACCCAAGTAGGTGAGGAGGAGATCAATTTCACAACCTAAGAAACCTCCTGTTGCTCCCCACCCCTTTTATCAGATTTTGTAGAGGTACTAGGGCTATCCTCTCCAAATTCAACTATGACAGGGGATGCCCTCTTTGGAGTTTCTTGGGTCAAAGTCCTGGCCGAAGTATCTATAGCAATGACACTAATTGGGTGTTTGGACACTGTAGCTTTAGAAAGCTCAGATGTTTGCTTAATTTGATCTGTCAGGACTGCTTCTTTTGTAACTCCGATGTATGGATGAGGACCCTCTCCATAGGTCTTCTCTAAGAGAGAAGGTTTCTCAGGAGGCTCATCACCTCCTCCCGAGGGTTGAATTGATCCCTTTGCAATGGTAGAGATTGTTGCTGAGGAAGTGGTTGTGACACCAATAGTTTCCTTTGCCAGAGTTTACTAAGCGGGGGGATTCCTCTCTGACCTCTTCCTTCGGCCTATAGTCCACTCAACCCATTGAGCTATTCTTTTGTAAATACCTCCCATCAAAGTCTGCAAGTCACTTACTACCTGGTCCAGCATAGGCTCTGAGCTAATAGGGGTGGACTTTATTTTCTCCAAGTAGGTGTTATCGTATAGATGATTACCATCATCTTCTAGCCCTTCCACTACAATGTTAACATTGAACTTTTTGATCTGTTCAATAGTTAACCGGGCATAGAATCTTTCCTTGCTCTCCAAGTCATCTTTGCAATTGGCCCAATATTCCTCAATATCAGGTACATGGTGAATGGACCGGACCATCTATAAGACATCTCTGGCATAATCAACCGGGTCATATTGCAGCCTTAGAATGTCATATGTTTCTAGAGAGAACTTCTTCGAGAATGTTTTAAGAACATTCTTCGCTTCTGATTGGGATGCACAACTGTAAGCTCCGATGATCATTAGAAACTCGTATCCTTTCTTCTTTTCCTCTAAATAGATTAGGTTCACCTGGAGTGCTTGCCTCATTACTTCGATCAACACGATCATGTCTGTAGGGTATCTAGGCAGCTTCAAAGGAAAGTCATCAAAACCTGCAAGACGAAGATATGAGAAATCTCTGAACTAAATAAAATAACATCCAAATTGGCTTATAAAATCCATGGATTTAGGAGAAAATCTCCTCTCTGAACAACCTTGTAGCTCCTTGCACAGTCTCATTGTAAAGGCATCATTAATCATGAGATAATCAGCATAACTATTTTGTAGTTGCAAAGAAGGGAAAAAACTCATAGCTTTTCACATCATCTAGGAATTGCTCTAATCTAGGAAGTCCAGGCCAGATTTGAATCATAGCTAAAATATATAAGAGGATAGAAGACATATAAAATTCATTCAGGAACTTGGCCCTATTTAGGGCGTCTGAGAGATTCTCACTCACCATCAAGGCCCAGTCAATGAAATGATGCTAAGAATAGATTATCTAGACCAGGGAGAAATTTTATTTAATAAAATTAAAAGCTTCACCCTCACCTATAATCCTGTGAAGTAATACCAGTATGTCAACAATATTGAGTTTTAGATTTGTGCCAAATAATGTTTTGGGCAACTTGCCCTTAGCGCTCTTGGGTTCTTTAAACCATGACTTCATAATCTCTCTTTTCTAGACTGGTCTCTTCACTGAATATTTAGAAACCACCCAGCTATAAGTCATCTCAAAGTATTCCACCTACTCTAGAATATAGAGAGAATTCAGGATAGATTCTCTATAAATAGAGAGGAGCACCGTGTTGTCTGGTAGGAGAATTTGCTTGGTGTCTAGGTTGCATTGGGCTATACATTCTCAGACCAACTCAAGAGCTTGAACGGCTACAAGAAAACTGGCAGCTTCAACCAACCCACTCTCCTTAAGCTTCTCAGTGATAGGGTGTATCTGCTCCACTCTCAATCCATTATGAAAGTTCTGTATGTCAAAGAACTTCAGCAAGGTATCTGATATTTTGTGCCACTCAGAGGTAATGCCATTCATTCTGTCAAATCCCACAAATCTAGAAGCCATGTGAGTACGATTCACCTTGGAGATTCAAATTTCTTCTTCAAAAAATAGAGACAATGAGAAACTGGTCTTAGCTATTTTGAATTCAAACAATTTGTTGAACAATGGTGGTTCCAGTTCAAAATCTTCAACTAATTTTATACTTTTTGGAATTCTTACCATTTAACGGCCGACTTCCCGTGCCACACGAATGAGAAGACCTTTACTTTAATGAACAAGTCTGTTACAAAGTAAAATGGCCTTATTTGAATTAATTACTTTGCTTTACATGCCGTTAGAAGATATTTTTTTACATTAGTAACTGTAACGGTAACTTTCTTGAAGCGGTGGAAAATTACTTTTTTGCTTCTCCTTTGGGCGGAAAAATCCTTTTGGAATTCTCTCTATTTGAAAATTTTCTAAAGGATAATTCTGGCATATATGGGTGCCAAAATGATATATATTGATTCCATGGGCTTTCTTATATGTCAGATCTCTTATGGGATAGATCCTATTTCAATACTTCTTCACCTTGATAGTTTGGTAGAAAATGCATCTCATGAGTATAAATCTGCTGGTAGGAGTAGAGGAGAAGCCATTTTCTACTTTTTTTCCTATGGAAAATTCTAGGAAATCTTCTTCATTTGATCATTTATTTTGTTTCCCATAGGTTTGATATGAGTGCTTGAAGCTTTCTTGTTCCCGACTTCTTCTTTTTCCATCTTTGTTTACTTTTGATATTCTTAAGTCTGTCAATTGCGGAAAGTGCACCCTATATATGATTTTCCACCATGGAGAAGCCAAAACTTGATTTCCTTCCAATGCTGCAACTTGAAGCTATGAGGTAAAATATTTCATCTGTATGTGATTTTATGTGATTTTGATGTTAGCATCTTTCAAAACATGGCCTTTACCAGATTGGGAACTTAACCTACCCAATAAAATATGATTTTCAGACCTAGAATCCCTCGACATAGGAAGGAGAAGTCAAGTTAGGGAAATCCAGTAAAGGCCTTCTATCCTAAGGAAATTTCTAGACTTAGACTCTGGACTTGCATGAAACTTCCATGACTACTACTACACATAAAACATCCATTTTTGTCTTGAGGTATAAAGACCAAAAGTGGGGCAACAACTGGCTCTGTCTGGAAACTTGGGCATTCACATGTCCAAGCAAGGAACTCAAATCTCTATTTTCACAAAGTTCAACAAAAAGGTGGCTCACAACAAAACTAAAGCAAGACGTGAAAAGGAAAGCAGAAAGGAAACCTAACTAGGAAAACAAAAACAAGAACTTAACGTAACTATGGCACAATATAGGGGTTACCTACTTTCAATTTAGATCTGATAGAGCTTCAAATCCTAGCCATTATATGTCAAGGGTAGAACCTCTCCATCTGGATAAGTCAATTTGAAATAATTATTATCGAATGCCTGATGAATTTTGAAAGGTCCTTTCCACAGTGTTTCAAATTTCCCGTGCATGACTTTGGGTGCCTTGCGCTTGTCCCACAACAACACCATGTCTCCCTCCATAAATTTTTGGGGCCTACTCTTTTTATCAAAAAGGTTCTTCACATGCATCTAATGATGTGTGATATGATCAACCATTTTCTCCCTTTCTTCTTCCAATTTGCTCAGGTACAAGATCCTCTTCTCCAAATCATCTTCGTATATGCCATCTTCTACTATTGTCTTCAGTTTGAAAAATGCTAATTTCGATGTCAATGGAAAAATGGCTTCTACCCCGTATACGAGTTCAAAAGGAAATATGCCAATGGCTCTTTTGGGGGTCAGTCTATCCACCCAGAGGGCTTCATAGATCTTTTTATGCCAATTTCTCTAGTTTTCTGCCACTAGCTTTTTCATGATGTTCACCAAATTTTTGTTGCTAGACTCCGCTTGAATATTTCCTTGAGGGAAGTAATCAGAAGAATGGCTGATCATGATGCCGTACTCAAAACAAAATTCAGTAATTTCTTGAGAAGAAAAGTATGTGGCATTATCCATAACCAACTTAATAGGTATACCAAATCTTACCAGAATGTTTTCTTTGATGAACTCACATACTACCTCTGAAGTAGTTCTTTTGGTTGCCTTGACTTCCACCCATTTTGTGAAGTATTCAATTCTAGTAATTATGTAAGTATGTCTTACACTAGACGTAGGGCTTATAGGACAAATAAAATTGAGTCCCCACTATTGGAATGGCCCTTCAATTATCACTGGTTTGAAGGGCAATGCTGCTAACTGTGGCTTCCCGGTAAACATCTTGCATTTTTCATACCTTGCCACCCACTGGTATGCATCTTTAAACATTCTTGGCCAGTAATAACATTGTCTCAAAACCTTGAATGCAGTGACTAATGAGGAGAAGTGTCCTTCGCAAGCTTCATCATGAAAAACCTTTAATAGCTTCTCTTGTTGCTGTTTGTCGACACATCGGAGGAATGTTCCATCTATAGATCTTTTATATAGTCTATCTTCCTAGATTACATATTTAGAAGCTTTCAGTTTTAGGTCTCACCTTTTTTTTGAAGTTAATCCTTTAGGACATTCACCATAGGTCAAGAAATACACAATGTTTTCAAACCATGGGTCTTGCATACTTACCGCCAAAACCAACTGTGTAGTTCTTGGGCCTTCGTCTGCTTGATTTTCTACCATTGCCTTGCACAAAGTGTTTCCTTTTACCAACTTGGTGGGCTTGATCTCTATGTCATATTCTTGGGTTTTGGCTACCCATGCTCCTTGGTTGTTACATCCCACATCTTGTTGAGTCAAAATGCTCTTCACTGCAGCATCAGGTACACACACCAGGGAGTGGGAATGTAGGCTATAAAACCTAAAATTTTTAAGAGCTTTTACTATTGCAAAAGCATGCTTTTCATTCTGAGAATATCTCGGCTTGTGGTTATTTAGAGGTGTACTCATAAAAGTGATGGGGGCTTGAATTCCCTCTTCGTTCTCTTGCATCAGGATGGCTGATAGGTTATGTTCAAAAGAATAACAATAGATTACAAAATCTTTCTTGTAGTTTGGGTGGCATAATACTGGGGCATTAGCTATGGCATCCTTGATTCTTTTGAAATCTTTCTTACTAGGATCATTCCATTTGAAATTCACATTCCCCTTCATCATGTCAACAATGTGTTTAGTAATTTTAGAGAAATCAAGGACAAACCTTCTAAGGAAGTTAACTTAACCAAAAAAGGACTTCACTCCAGTTTTATTCACTGGTAAACTCAGTTGCTGAATAGCTCTCACTCTTTCAGGGTCAATCCTTATACCTTCTTGGGAGACTATGTGACCCAATAATTTCCCTTTGGTTACACAAAACACTGATTTCTTAGGATTCAATGAAATCCCATCCTCCTGGCATCTTTGCAATACTCTTCTTAGATCATTTATATGATCTATTCTCTTTTTAGAGAACACGGTAAGATCATCCAGATACATACCAATGATTTTGTTCTTCATATCACTAAAAGAAAGATCAATACCTCTCTGAAAAGTAGCTCCAGTGTTGATTAAACCGAACGACATCCTGTGATATGCAAAGGTCCCCCACAGGGTAGTGAAAGTCATCTTATGCTGATCCACTTTCTCGACTTCTATCTGATTATATCTTGAGAAGCCGTCTACCATAGAAATCATTTCAGCTCCAGCCATGATCTGTAAGAGATGACCCATATTAGGAAGGGCATAGTTGTCTTTCAAGGAGGATTGATTTATATTTTTGAGGTCAACACAGATCCTTATTTCTCTATTCTTCTTCCTTATGGGCACTTTGTTTTCAACCCAAGTAGAGTGGTGTATGGGATATATGATCTTTGCTTTGAGCATTTTATCAACTTCCCTGAATATGGCATCAACAACTTTGGGGTTGTAGCTCCTTTGCTTCTTCCTGAACGGAATAGCTTCAAGTTTCAAGGGAACTTGGTGTTTGAATTTCCCATTCGTAAAACTTTTCAAATCTTCATAGCTCTAGGAAAAAACATCTGAGTATTCTAGAAAGAGCTTCTTGGCCTCATTCCTTTCTTCTTCTGTACAACACTTTCCAATATTGATCATTTTGGGGTCTTTTTTAGTTCCAATATTCATTCCTTCGTATTCACCAGTGGTAGGCCCTTTTTCAATTCTTTTCTTCTTTATAAACATGTCATGTCTATTGAAGAGCTTTTCAAGAGTGACCAGATGGGGTAGAATTATATTACTTTGCAATTGAATGGCATCTGACTTATCTTTCCTCAGTTTGTCTTGGCATATTCCTTTACGGTTGCCACAAACTTCTTTGTGGAAGTCACCACCGCTCTGTAGAAAGAGAAGGAGATTTTTGTCATCTTCAAACACTTGCCAATCTGCAACGTTATTAGGCATAGATGGTAGATATATAACTTCCACTTGGTATTTTTTATCTTTGAATTCTGGGTGGGGAAGTAGTAATGAAGTTGAGACAGCTAAAGAGTCAGCTTTGGAATTCAATTCTCTTGGCATGGATTTGATAAAGAAAGCATCCAATGCTTCTATTTCATACCACACTCTATTTCTGTAATTCTTCAACATGTGATTCTTTACAGAGTATTGATTCTTGACTTGTCATACAATTAGCTCAGCATCACCACAAGCTCTTAGAATTTTCACACCTCTTTCTTTAGCGGCGATAATCCCTAATAGAAGGGCTTCATATTTGGCGGTGTTGTTAGTGTTTTAAAATTCTAATTTGTAAGCCAACAGCTCACATACTTTGTCTGGTGATATCAAAACCACACCTGCACCAGATCCTAACAACACACAACTACCATCAAATTCAAGAGTCCATATCTATGGTGGTATTTCTTTGGTGGAAAATTTCTTTTCCTCTTTGATGGTTTTTGTTTCTTTCTTAGGTTCATCGGTGAATGACATATAATTTCCAAACTCCAATTCTTGATACAAGATTTGAGCTTTAGGGTCATCAGATTTCAACACTGTAAAATTAGCCTTTTCCTTAGGAACGAGTTTAATCTTTTTATTACCTACTGGGATTAAGGCTTGGGACCAATCCAGCTTTATCTCCCCTCCAAGGTCTCTACAAAAACTCCTGCTTAACAACAAACTGTAGCTAGTAGGTATATGAACAACAAGGATGGTTAATAACATCTTCTTCTCGGGATGTGTTGCTAAGGCCACTTGAGCATCCTTAATCTGGTCGACTAGGGGTACTTTCTTAGAATCCATGGAGTAACACCTACCATGGGATTTAGTGAGAGTAAGTCCTAAGGCTTTGGCCACAGTAGATGGCATCACATTGTCCGATGCTCCAGAGTCAATTATACAATTTCTCAACCTACAACTTTTAATATATAAAGACACATAGAATGGATCAGGATTTTGGCCTGGGAAGGTGGCTAAAATTGATGATTCCCTCTATTCAACTGGGTCTACAAATAAGGACTCATTCTCTATAGTGTTCATGATGTTTTGATTTAACTCTTGGTTTCCTCCTTTACAATAATCTACCATCTTTTGCAACTCAACAGGATTAGACTTAAGATAGTCTATGGGGGAAATCTAAATTCTGGAATCTCCATAGAATTGAATAATGTCAAAAGAGTTTTGTTCTTTTCTTAGTTGAGGAATCGTCATACCTTGATTGGGCTCCTTTGAAATGGAAGTAGATGCCTCATTATTTTTAGGCAGTGAAGAATCATGGCCTTTATCTTTCTGACTCTGGGTTAGGACTGTATAAGAGGTCCCATCTATGGTGGCATAACATGTTGCTTCTTTCTCTAAATCTGATTCATACTCTAAATATAAGTTTTTAGAGTCGCCATGTGAGTATGAATCTGGTTCAGCTCCAGATGCTCCAGCATTCCAGTCATCAGTCTGATGCATTTTCCAAGCACGGGCTACATCAGGACAACTTTCTCCATTATGATCTATGGTTAAGTGGAAGACACACATATTCCCTCTTTTAGGGGGTGCCTCTATAGCTAGTCTCTATGGTGGAGTAGTTAACTATAACATTTTTCCTTTTGCATTCATTCTATCGTTATATCTTCTAGGATGCTCCTGAAAGTTTCACTGGTAGGGATTATTGAATCTGGGAAGTTGTCTCTTGAAGGCAGTGAATTCATTAGACAATTTTTGGAGCATCTCATCAGATGACGTAGTATTGTTACTGCTAGCTCTAGACTGTATCTCCCTTTTCCATTTCCCAAATGAAATCATGTGGTCCTTGAGTTCTACAACAGTTCTCTATGTGGCATCCAAATTTGCAAGGTTCATTCTCCTTAGATCATAATTGATGTTCGGTGGCATAGCACTTATGAAGAAAGTTTTCAAATTTCCCACCGTAGGCCTATCAGCCACTGGGATACAATTTACCAACTTATTGAATTTAGCTATAAAATCTCTCATGCTGATTGACGGCTCCTTCTTGATAGAAGCCAATTGAGTCAATAGAGCATGTTCATCTTCAGCAGTCTTAAACCTTCTTTCGAAGGCAGCTCTCATAGTATCCCAATTGGTAATAGAAGAATCAGGTAAATGATGAAAACAATTAGAAGCACCTTTGACGAGAGTCTCAATGAAAAGTCTAACGGCCACATCTTCTTCTTAGAGTGCTAGAATGTTAACTGAGGTGAAGAATGTGACAATATGCTTGTCTGTAGATACCTTCCCATCTCCAAAAAATTTGGGAAAGTTCTTTCTAGAGCCTGTAGGGAGAGGGTTATATGCTACTAGTTGCAGAGGCCCAACTGCGGTGGCCCAAGGGAGTGCCATAACTACTTGAGGTAGGTAGGGTGTTAGATTGATGACGGGAGAGGAAACTTCTCCATGCAGGGTCAACACTTGGCAAGTGGTGGATAGCTGGGTGGTTGGTTTAGGAGGTGAAGAAGGTCTGCTCTGGCTCCTTATGGTTCTATTTCCCCAATGAGGTACTTCTAGGAGAGCAAAGTTAATATCTGCAAGTATCTCAAAGACTAGGTTTGTGCTACCTTCTTTCCTAGTACTTCTGAGAAATCTATTCCAATCAATCTAATCAAACCCTCATCACTTGGGGCATTTCATTTTTTCGTACCTTACGGTCAAAACTAGATGTTCCATGCTTTTCAACCACCTGAGGCATTTCAGTTTTTCATACCTCATGGTCAAAACTGGGCGTTCCATGCTTTCAAATCACTTGGTCACCATGTTTAGTTTTTCATACCTCATGGTCAAAACTGGGTGTTCCATGCTTTTCAAATCACTTGGTCACCATGTTTAGTTTTTCATACCTCACGGTCAAAACTGGGTGTTCCATGCTTTCAAATCACTTGGTCACCATGTTTAGTTTTTCATACCTCACGATCAAAACTGGGTGTTCCATGCTTTCAAATCACTTGGTCACCATGTTTAGTTTTTCATACCTCATAGTTAAAACTGGGTGTTCCATGCTTTCAAATCACTTGGTCACCATGTTTAGTTTTTCGTACCTCACGGTCAAAAATAGGTGTTCCATGCTTTCAAATCACTTAGTCACCATGTTTAGTTTTTTGTACCTCACGGTCAAAACTGGGTGTTCCATGCTTTCAAATCACTTGGTCACCATGTTTAGTTTTTCGTACCTCACAGTCAAAATTGGGTGTTCCATGCTTTCAAATCACTTGACACCATGTTTAGTTTTTCGTACCTCACGGTCAAAACTGGGTGTTCAAAATTCTTTCTTCTATGCTTCAGGCATTAGACTATTCTTTGAATTAATGTGCTACTCACACATCAATTCAAAGAGGGGCAAAATGTAACACCCCAAAATTGGCATCTTGCAATCCTAACCAATTTTGTTGCATTTTTCATTCTTCTAAATCATCAAAGTCCTATTGTACTAGGCAATTCTGAGTTTTAAACTGACTCTACTCGATCTGAGTGTCAAATGTAGAAAATCCTAAATCTGTATTAATCATACATCATATTTAATTCCTAAATATCTGTTGAATCCCCACTTGAACTGAAGTTCAGCTACGCTTACTCTTAGCGGATAACTTAGAAGCTTGGAAGCACGGGCTCCTCCTTACATATGCACTCACTTATCAGGCATACCAAGCTTTGAACCCCAAAGGAATTGCTTCCCAAAGGGCTGTTATCTCTACTAAAAGCCGTAAAAATGTGGGGCATCTTAGTTGATCTCTGACCTTCCGCGCCAACAGATAGGGTTTTTGGAAAACTAGAAAAAAAGTTTGTAGTAAGGTCATCTGTTCAGGTGGTTGTGATCAAGTCATTTTCCCAATAAAGGGGGCTCTCCCAATCCTTTCAAAGCAAGGCTTTCACTTTAACAATGTCAGGACTTTAACGCACCACTAGGGTACTGGAGGAGATTTTGGTTGCCACAATGAATTCACACCTATCTATTGTGACATTAATCACAATAGCATTTTTTGTATACCGGTTTGTAAGGGCTTGGCTTTAGCTTGTTACCGGTTGGGCATCCACTCTCACTGGCTCTGCTAAAGCTCTTGGGAGGTAGCCACTCTAGAAGAATCACATGAATTTCTCTTACACCCAAGATCCATAAAGGTGAGGGGAGAGGATACGTTCATGTAGTTCTTGGGATTAACAATCTAAAAGACACTTAAATCACGCAAAGCAATGATTCATTTTAAGCACCAACCGAAGTGTGTTTTAACTACTGAAAACAGATAAAGGAAATTGTAAAAACAAGCAAGGTCTTCAACAAACATCCTGCAATGAAACCCATTAGTAGTTTGAAATGCCTTTCTTCATAGCAGCATCCTGCAATAAACAAGTCAGAAGTTTGTAATGGCTTTTCTTTGTCTCAGCGTCCTGCAAACCACTGTTATGTTGTTTCAAAAGATAAAATTAGGAAATCACAGATGTCAAAAAATAGCAGATGGTTAGAAAACCGAGGCAATGAAATATAAAAATGAAACTCTGGTCTGTAATTTTGTGCGATACATGATTCCAGTTCATACGAAAAAGTTTTCTAAGCCACGCGAAGAAATAGAAAGTTCGCGCGATACGCTGAGAAAGTTCATGCGAAATTAAAACAGAGATTGTACGGAGTACAGACAGAATGCATAAAAATAAAAATTTTGAAGTGAAATGAGGCCAGATAGAAAATATACCTGCCCCACGGTGGGCGCCAGAAATGTATGAGTTAATTTTGGCCTTCTCAATCAACCACACACTTCAACATAGTCCTTCTTCACCAAGAACAAACA